>VZUA01002597.1:18980-31510 GCA_013401035.1 Horornis vulcanius | reverse complement strand
ATAAGAATGTATCTCCTGTCATGTAGTTTGGCTAAAGGCTCCAGAAATGGGGAACTTTCAATGCTGAAAGACTCAGCGCAGATGCTGTGCCGGCAGGGGACAAGGATGCAAAGGGAGAATTGGAGCCATGAGCTGCCTGGCAGCTACTGCAAAGAGTGAAGCTCTATTTATTCACTGTAACATTCTCTGTCTCATCTTCTTCCTGCCAGAGTGTTGTGCATAGGTGACAGAACCCAGAAAATATACTTCGTTTCTTCCCCATATGCTTACAGCTATCAGGAGATACCAGGACTTTTCCCAGGGGTCTGCCTCCTCTAAGACATTCCCAGGCACAGAGCAAGGAAAAGGAAAGTGAAATACTCCCTAAAGAGCTGCTTTTGGAGATGTTGCAACATACAAGATACCACGAGGTACCTCTACACCTACATCACCTGTAAGCAAGGTGCCACATGACTCAAAAGTAGTTCTGAAGTTCAGAAAAAGCTGACAGCAGCCATAGCAGTAGGTTTGAAGAAGAAATAAATGCCAAAGACAGGACAAAATGAGAGCACCCCTCCTTCTCAATCAGTTTCTTGTGGGCCCAGTTTTGCCACTCGGAGGCAGCTGGGTGGGACTGATCTCTTTTGGCAGTACCCAAGGGCTTTTTAAACATTTGTGTGGCAGCAGCTCCCTGTTTGATCTGCACTCCCAAGCAGAATTTCTGTACTGAGACCCAGTGGATTCCTCAGCACTGCAATGTCTCCTGCAGCATCAGGGAGCTCCCACAACGTCTCCATGGCTAGCTGCTGAGGTGTGTGGGATAGTTCTGCTTAGGAGGTAGTCCAGGTTTAGGAGACAAGAAGATAGCACAGTCTTTCCAGAGTCCTGCTCCAACTGGAGAGGGGTTTCTGTGGTCTATTACGAAGTGCTGGATGTTTACATTTTGCTTTTCCTGTCGGAAGAAATAGATCTGGCAAACAGCCAGGAGGCTATTTCTGGAAAACTACTTTCCTGGTAATTAAAAGCACCTGGGCAGACTTTCCTTGCCCAAACAGCACTGTCTGGCCAGGCCAGGCTTTTAGGGTCAGTGTTTCAGGCACTGAACAGCTTTAACAGTGGCAGGAACTCAAAAATTCAAGGTGTTCTTCCTTCACCTCATGCATCCTGAATGTCGATTTGCAACCCAAGTTAAAGATGACAAAAGACTGAATGAAAGTCTGTGACCGCTAAAGTGTCAAAAGCTCCTGAAACCCCAGACTTTCCTTCTGGCTCTGCCAGGTGTTCAAAGATCATGAGAAGAACTTAGAAATCATGTGTTCTTTGCCCCACCCCTCCCACCTTCTGGGTTATGATCCTTTAGGGAACTTTTGGATCATTTTTCAGGATCCGACCATATTTCATTTAAAATAAAAGCTTGGAGTCTTTCCCGCTTGTGACGCAAATGCAAGACCTTCTGCAAAGAAAAAAACCACTGTCATGAAGTTGGCAGTCACACTGTTAAAGGTGGTGCTGCTGTAGTCAAAGTGAAATCAAATCAGAGAAATTGAGATGGCTGCAATTATTTATAGTTGGCTGGCAGCAAGATCAGACTTTGCACTGCATTTTGGCTGCTGCTACTTCCTTACTAGCTCTACTAGTCAATGGGTGTCTCTTAGAGAATGCATTGTGGCTGCCTACTGATGTCTGGGGAGGGCAGGGGGACTGGCAGGACCTCCTGAGAGCAAGGTGATCTGTTGGCTAACAGCTGTCTTCCAGCTTCTTATGCCAGAACCTAGGTGAAGCAGTAAAGCTCACATGGCCAAAACAAGTGCTGTGGCTAGTGGGATACCAAAGGGAACACGGCCCACATTTGTGGATAAATGAGTTATAGAAGTAGCAGGACATGGATGGCAGCCTTCTCTTCCACAGAAGGAGAGCTGAGGACAAGGGGAGGCAAATAGGGAATCTTCTTGGCAGCAACCCTCTAGAAAGGAATAGCATCAACAATGACTGCTAAATAAATTCCTCACCTCTTCTGTCTCTTTGCTAAAGCTCTTGTTTTTCTTTTACCTATGTCTGTAACTTCTTCCTCAGCCCATGCTTGTATACAGGCACCAAGCTCCAGTAACATACATCAGAAAGGTCAGCTCATACAAGAAAAGGAAGGAGTTACTCCATCAAATCTTTAATCCTCTAAAGAAAAATCTAAATTATTTCTCTTATCTTATAAGGCTTGTTTGGAAAATCAAAACTTGCAATGGCCTTGCAGACAGCAATCAACATTAATCTTTCTGTATCTTAACACCTGGGCAAGTTAAAACCTGAGGACCTCTTGAGAAGGAGAGCAGAAAAAAAAAATTGATAATTAATTAGAATCTCTTGGCTACTCAGGTCAACATATTCATGGTTTTACTTTAATTTTGAATCATCTACCTTCAGACAAAGACTTGCTGCATCATGAAGATACACACCCCTTGTAGAATCAGAAATGGTTTATAGACTAGGTAAGATTGATGCTGCAACAAATAATTTAAATTGGGTCGTAGTTATCTCACCAAACCATATATTAATAGTAAAAGCAAGATTCAGTTCTGGTGAAAAAAAAAAATACACTTTCTAGAAGAGAAACTTAATCAGTTTTATTCCCCAGATTAATTAAGTATGCTGGATATAGGAAATGAATTAATTTTGAAAATGCTCCGTTATAATTCCCTCTGATAACCACTAAGAAGCATAAGCACATCTTCCATTATCTCCTGCTTTCCTCAGCTACAGGGATTAGAAATCATTCAAAAGGACACACTGCTTTGAAACTACAAGACACCCACCTGCCTGGGACACAGGCAAGGCTGGTCACATCATTGTAGGATATGGGCCCGGTGAGTATTCCCATGACAATGATTTTTTTTCCCTGTATCTGTCATTAAATGTCACTCTTAGAGTGCATTAGCATAAAGAAGCCAGTGGCTGAGAGTGAAGAGCTCAGTCCTAGCAGAAAGCCTCAGCACTGTCTGCTTTGTCAAAGATGACAGCATAGTCTGACAGAAAACCCATGCAATGTGCTTATGGCCTCTCCTGCAGTGCTTGCAGCCACAGACTGAGTCCTATTTCTGCTCAGTGCAGTAGTAGCAATGCTCTTTCAACAAGAAAAACCCCTAGTTTCAATGTTTCCTTGCTTTTGACCTCCTGATTTCATGTTCTGGACAATTTATTTTATTCCTGATCAGCTGCTTTAAATCTTTATTTCCTTGCTTTGAGGTCACCTGGAGGTGTGAGTTCTGTGGAGAAATAAGGCAGTAATTTTTTGCCATTCCCTTGATATCTGTTTCCCCCTCACCCTGTTCTCTTCCTGTTTCTATTCTCTCTGGCCACTGTTATTTCTTGCCAAAAAGGAGCGGTTTTGCAGTGACACAATTAATTTGAGCAAGTGTACTGCTGTACCATTGCTCAACCACATACAAACACACACCACATACACTGCTGAGCCACGTACAGTATTTACCTGAAAGGACTTCTGTGCTTAATCTCAACTTGAAACAGAAGTGACAGCTACAGCTCCTTAGCCAGGCACTCATGGGGACTAAAAGGTTGCAAAGCCACATCACCTCTGGCAGAGAACATAGTCCATGGAGCCACTGCCCCTCTGCAAGGTGTGCTTTGCAGTTACTCTGCTCTGCAGCAATGAGTGAAGAGGACAAGTATAGAAAGTAACAAATGATTCCTTGTTTTCATAGCTTGTAAAGATGCTTTAACAGCTTATATCTGTATAGATGCACTCTGGAAAGTTCAGGATCTTTCAGAAAAGGGAAGTTTTCCCTTTAAAGAGGACAGATTATTCACCTAACCTTTAAGCTGTCAGCTGTAAAATTAGCTTGGATTGTTGCTGGTGAGTGCCTATTGAAGCAGATTGAATCTAATCCATCAGGTTTTAAAAGGATCTGTACCTTCCATGGAGATTGTTAGTTGTGGATGTGGCTTCCTTGCCCTTTGGACTCTTGTTTTCCTGGAGAGCAGAAGTACTGTTCAGAACAGCCTGTTTAACTGAGGAATGACAGGTGGAAGCATTGCACACACAAACTAATAATCCTAAAAGCAATGTGCTGGTGCATCATTGCTCTCATGCAAGAAGAACGCAGGGAAATATCATTATTTCATTCAATATTTCATGTGTAGTTTATTATTTCACTTACTAGAGTTTACTGAATATTTGTTTAAAAGCTTTTCCCAGTAGCATCAGAAGGCTGTACAGCAGTGACTGGGTTCAAGTGCTAGATGGAAAGGAGTTAGTTTTAAAACTAGATATTTTAAAAAATGTTACCAAAACCCAGAACCTGGGATTTTTGAAAAGGATGCATCAAGCTAGGCACTTGGCCCTCAATGACATTTGAAAGGCCAGCACAAGAATTTGGCCAGCTAAGCCTCAGCATGTCTTAAAGGATGTTTAGGGCTGTGGTGCCACAGTAAACAGCAGGCTGTTGCCAAAACACCATTTCCAGTCAGACAGGACAAGTAAATGAACAAAGATCAGAGCACATCACCAGGCATTAGAATTGCATGTGCAGGGATGCAAATTCAAAGCCAGGGAGTTCAACCATGATAGCTGGGTTGTGAACTGATAATTTTGGATGTCAGCTTTTGTTTTCTTCCCAGGAAAATGTCTTCTTAGCCTTCTTGCCATCCTGCCGTTTAAGCTAAGGGTTGCTGCCAAGCTGCTTGAAACCATCCCAATTCAACTACAGTGGTTTGAGCACAGTAAACAGAACCTGACATCCACCATGAGAAGCCTTAAGATATCTTTGTGATGTAGTGATGGATACAAGCACTTCAGGGTTTCAGTCTCACCTCTTCCTTTTTGCCTCTTTGCTTCCTATCATTTTTTTGCATGCCTTTGTAAAAAGATGTTTACCTTAAAGCAGGCATTTCTACAGGAAAATACTGGATATGTGTAAAACAAGCCAGTTGCATTCCAGCCAGTAGTTTTATTGCTCAGAAATCTGCTTCTCTCACTTTTATTGTATTGCCAAATATACATTGCCGTGAAAATGGTTCATGCTTCAATACCATCTGTTAAACGAGCCCAGGGTGATGTGCCTATATTTTAGGGAAAATCTCTGCAATGGACCAAAAGTTAAATGACTCTGAAGATGCTAATTGCTCTCCTAGGATGTCCACAAGCAGTCTGTTACTCATATATTTGATATGCATCACACTTGGAAGACACTTGCACTTCTGCAACATTTCTCCACATTATTACTTATGGGAAGAAGCAGGGCTAGGGATAGGGTTTTGCTAATAAGCAAAACATAAAAACCCAGCATTCAAACTGTGCTCCACCCTCCCACCACAATTATTAATGTCAGAAGAAAGGGAAAAGGAGGCTGACTCATTTTGTCAAAGAATTCAGGTAGATTTAATTTTTAACCTTTTAATTTTTCCTTCTTTAATGGATATCTGTCACCTTGGGATTTCAGCAGTCATCTGTGACTCTGGAATGACAATCCTCTGATGTAGAAACCTTGGTGCTGTTTAAGCATTGGTATTTCTGCAAGTGGTGTCATAACCATGGTTTTTCTAATGAGTTTCTTAAGGTTTTAGTGCTTAAAGGTGGCAGAGTGTGTTGTGGGAGATCATGGCAGATGGGGCTTCTGGGCAACATAATGTGTCCAGCCACTCCCTTTTCTAATGCCCTTGACAGAGGTTGCCAGTCATGCACACACCTGCAGGTTTCCAGGAGGCAGGTGATTTCACTCATTATCAAGGGCAGACTCAGATGCTGTAATGTTTTGTAGCACCACGTTTAGCTTGGTGTTATTTCATTTGGATTATATGGTGTCATTTATGGAACTTAAATAGTGATTGAAAGTGATTCTGCTGGAACTTTATATGCCGAGAAAAAATTTATGCCTTTCTTTCGTGAGCTTGGAGACAAGGACAAAAAAAAATTGGCAGGTGAAGAAGGGGAAATGTTTCTGCCAGTTTCTGGTATTTCCCAGAATCCTGCCAGTCACTGCTTCCTGGCTCTCTATGCCACCTCAGAGCTCTAGCTTCTGTGTGGGGCAGCTGAGCTATGGCTGTGGCCTTTGGTAATATGACAGGGACTGTCTATACTGAGCAGGGCTTTCCTTCTGCCCTTTCTGCAAGTCTGAGTAAAACTCTGACGTGTATTTATTGTGCTAAAGTTGCCCTTTGCAACCCACAACATTACTACTGGCTGAAACCAAGTGATTGCATGGGAACTTGCATCAGGGAGACAGGCTATAGGACCGTAACTTCTTTCCTACTGGAATGGAGTCCTTTCATTCCTGTGTAGAAGACGACCTGTTTGAAAGGCTAGTATCTGTTTGAACTCAAATCACTTACAAAAATGTTGTATTAGAAGTAGCTCAGGTACTGTAGAATAGTGCATATGCTGAGTTGGAAGGGATCCACATGGATCCCAAGAAATCCAGCTCCTGGCCCTGAACAGAACTCCCAAAATCACACCATGTGCATTGTCCAAACTTAGTCAGACTTGCTGCTGTGACCACCTCATGAGGAGCCTGTTTCAATGCTCTAACACCCTGTGGGTGAAGAACCTTTTCCTGATATGCAACCTAAACCTCCCCTGACTCAACTTCAGGCCATTCCCTCAGGTCACCACAGAGAAGAGCTCAGTGACTGCTCTTCCCCTCACGATGAAGTTGTAACTGCAGTGAGGACTCCCCTCAGTCTCCTCCTGGCTGAATGGACCAAGTGACCTCAGCTGCTCCTCAGACAGCTTCCCCTTCAGGCCCTTTGCCATCTTCATAGCCCTTCTTTGGATACTTTCTAATGCCTTTATATCTTTCTTCTGTTGTAGCACCCAAAACTGCACACAGGCCTCGAGGTGAGGCCACACCAGTGCAGAGCAGAGGAGGACAATCACCTCACTTGACCTCACCTCCCCTGACAGGCTGCTGATGCTGAGCCTGAGGCATCCCAGGACACGGCTGGCCCTCGTGGCTGCCAGGGCAGCTGACTCAATGCTTTGGAGCGTGCTTGTCTGTAGGGTTTTAATGCATATTTTCCCTTCAATTGCTATGTGAAAGATATCCTCCCACTCACCTGCCTTCCCACACAAAGGAAGCTGGCCACTGAGTGAACTTAAGAGACTGAAGGCATTAGCAACTTCCAAAAAGTCATTTTCAGCTACAGCACTTTAAAGTCTTTTAGAAAACTGTGTTAAAAAAAAAAAAAAAATCAGTTCTTTCAGATTTTATTTTTCTGGCCTTCACAGCAAAAATTGTCTTCTACCCCTCAGTCAAAATAAAACCATCCCAAACCTGGGACTGGAACTCAAGTAAACTTCCCTCTCATTGTAAGAAGTTCCATGTTTTCTTTGAATACCTTGTCTGTTTCACCCTTCTGAAAGATGGCTCTACTATCAGCTCTATGCACCTTTAATGCCTTGTAATGAAAAAAAAAAAAAAAAAAAAAAAAAAAAAAAGGTACTGTTTATGGAGGCTGTGGAGGGCTCCTACCAGCAGCAATCAGGTTAGGACCCCATCCAACTTTTGAAACCTTCCTTCATCCCTCATGACAGCAGGACCATCCCCAGGTGAGCCATTTAGCCACTCACTGTTTTTTCACCAAAGCTGCTTCTGAGGTTAGTGTATTGTTCCTCTGTTGCAGTGCAAAAAAGGCTTGTAGTTCTGCCTGAGAGTTGTTCCCACAAGATTAATCTCTGGGTTCAGTGGTACAAGGAAGCCTTGAGGACCCTCTGAAGGACTGAGGTGGTGTAAGAGCCAGAGCAATGTCAACCAGAAAGAGCACTTTGGGCTCCCGTAGCTCCAAGGCGCTGAGCAATGATGGACAGGACAGTTCATTTGGAATTCTACACGGGTCACAGATGTCCCATAATGTCTGAATCTGAGGACTTGTAAGGGAAAGCAAAGCCAGAGCAGATCTTGGGCCTCGGTCTGAAATCAGAGCAGAGAGCGCTTCCCCCTTTGTGAATGACAATAGTAACATACCCTGTTACATGTTACCTGTCTTGCTGAGGTAGCAAGACACATGCTAATACACTTGTTTCTTATATATGCTATATCCTTGTGCTTTGCACTGTTTTGGCTGTAAACAGTAGCCAAGGAATGTGCTACTTGCCCAGTCAGCCATGAATCCATCCAGCATCCTGTCTCCAGTGGCGTTAGGAGATTCTGTTCAGGAAGAGCAAACAAACCTGACTGCTCTCTGAGTACCATTCCTGGCATCCAAACATTACAGACTCATCTCTGCCTCCTCCCTGTTTACAGACATATTGTCCATGAATGTGTCCATGAAGTTTTGGAACTGCTCATACTGTTTGCTTTTAAAACCTGCTGTGACTACATATTTCACAAGCTCATTGCCTGCCATGTACAAAAGCACTTTATTATGACTGTTGAATTGGATTTAGTGAACAAGTTTTTCATTCATCTTATTTCCAGGGAGCTTTCTCCTCTCCTGAGTGAAAACTCTCAGCTTTTTAAGGCTCCTTTATAAGACAGCTGCACCATCATCCACGTGCCCTTCATGGTACCTTCCCTCAGACCATTCTGTCCCTCTTGCAATGCTGAGAGCAGTGACAAGCCTCAGTCAGGACATGGGTGCACTTGGGTTTTACATATTGGCAAAACCATGCTCTCTGCATTGTTCTCAGCTCCTTTCCTGACGATGCTCAACAATTGGATACTTCTGAGTGACACTGCCCATTGAGCTGACGAATGAAACTGGGAATAACTAATGAGAATACACGATTGTGATCAAGGCTGGCTGTGGTATGCAGTTAAATATGGCCATTCAGATTTTTTTTTCTTTTTTAAATCATTTTCTACTGGCAGTCTCAG
The DNA here is from genome assembly GCA_013401035.1 of Horornis vulcanius. Lineage (NCBI taxonomy): Eukaryota > Metazoa > Chordata > Aves > Passeriformes > Scotocercidae > Horornis > Horornis vulcanius. The sequence continues at coordinate 22,709 of VZUA01002597.1, read as the reverse complement.
TGAAAAACAAGCCAGGGTAACTGCTCCAAACTTGACAGCTTTGGACCACTGTATTTTTGCAGCCTTTCAATTCTGCCCAGAGAATTAGTAGTATTCCTTATGGTGTAAACTAGAGCACCCATAAGCAATATGCACATTCTTCCTGGATTTGTGTGCAGGGGCCCAACTTAAAGTTAGGTCTCTTTTGAAAACTTGATCATAAGGATGTAGAATAACTTCTTTCTGACACTTCCATTTGAAGAGGTTTTATGACTCAGATGCACAAATTAACTTCCAGTGAGTTAAAAAGCAGAAGCTTTAGCCCAGAAGCAACACCTACTCAGTTTCATAAACCTGTCACACATATAGCTTTAATAAGAGCCTGTAGAATAAACAAAACTCACTTATAGAAACAATTAGGCAGTAGCAGTTGTAATTCAGGAAATTTCCAGCAGATTAGTAACAAGCTGTGAAGAGCCTGTGGCCTGAAATGCAACCTTGAGCCTCTTACTCCTAGGAAATTGTTTGTGTTGTGATGGTTATTGCTGCTGAACAATTAGAGCCTGGAAGAGCTTTAAAAAATTTGGCTTTTAATTTCTCTTTCCCATTTTCAGCAAGTGAAGGCTCCAGTTCTGGCATGAATCACAGCTCTTTGAGATCCATCTCTTCCCTGAGGTGTGCATGGGAAGCAGTGAACCAGAGCATGCTATAAAGGGCAGGAGCATTGATCGAGGGAAGCAATCAGGTACACGTGTGATTCGTTCTCCATGGAGCTCACAAAATCTAATCAGAAAAGCTTTTTTGGAACACTCCTCCCAGAATTTTAAGCAGTGTAGAGGATACAAATATTCCTCTAGAATCTGTACATAAAAAAAAAAAAAAAAAGTTTGATTGCTATCAGTGGTTTTCTTTTTATTTTCCTCCAATGAATCAAACAGAAATTGCATTTCTGTTTAATGTTACAAAATAATGACACTTTTTACTGCCTGATGTTTCTTGACACCTTTTTTTTTGCCTTTTTTTGTGGCCGCCTTCAGCATATCTATCTGAGTTTCTTCAAATGTTTATGAATCTTCATAGTTCACTTCTCTGTCCTACAGGCAGGGTCCCTGATAGTTGGAAGCTGGATACTTCCAACACCCCAGAAATGTCTCTGGAAAGGAGTCAGTTCTTTCCTTGAAGTCTGGTAAGAGTCAGTCAGAGAGATACTCTGAAACAGTAACCAACCCATGCTCTCTGTGTGCCAGTTTAACCCACTGTGCATAAATCCTGCTGAAGGCATTAGTTATGGATATAATTAAAGATACACCATAAAGGCAATTTTTTACTAAAACCCTAGCAATACTCTGCTTAGAGATCTCTACAAGCAAATTTAATGCAGTTTTCTACTATTTTGGATGCTCCAGAAACAACGTGTCCCAGAACTTCATAGGCCTCCTGGTTCAGGTATGGGACATCAGGTAAGTAGCCATGATGTACACTCAGCCACAAGTGTTAATGAAAAAGTAATTAATTACAGATTCCATGTACCTTGTATTTGAAAAGCCCCACCAGTTTTACCAGATCAGACAGATGTGGTGTGGTGAAAAGAGCTCAGCTTCCTTTAATAGCGATGTAGCTGCTCAGTTGCTCTCTGGAGCAAAGAATTAACATAGCCTAAGAAATATAATGCCCTTTGCTTCTGTATTGAGTTCTGTGGCCTCTTCCATGAAGAAGAATGAGTGAACTTAAAAGTCAAGGATGTCTAGAGTCTGGAGATGGCAACATCAACTTGGAGATACTTAAAATTGTAACAGGTGAGAACCTCACTTCTTGCTTTCTTGGTGCATTTCAACTTCTTTTTTTTCTTCATTTAATTTTCGCTTTCAGAGTTGTCTCCCATTACTGCTGACATCAATGAATAGATTCCCACTGAATTTCAAGGACAACTAGATTAGTTACCAGATTTTTGTACTGGAAAGGTATGCAATTAAAAAAAGCCACGCTGTTCCCACTGGGCTGGAGCCAAGGATGACCAAGTGTGCTTGCCCAAGTGCAGCTGTGGCACTTTAGGTGCAGCCCAGACAATGGAACCCAGTCTGGCCAGAAGCTGCAGTTTGGCAACTTAAACCCACTAGGGGTCTGCCCAGGCATGGGAAGTAGCAACAGGGAATTTATTTTATGAGTCAGAGCTGTAATTTCCAAATGGTAGGGTTTGATCTGCAGAAGTTGTGTCAGTGGAACAACTTTGCAGTAGCCAGTGAGACTTCTGTCAGGTGTGTGGTTCACCAGGAGGAGTCTTCAGCTGGAAAACAATTCTCAGGTGCTTTGTACTGAATGGAAAGCATAAAAGGTTCTATTAATGTTTTGTGTATAGTGTTTGTTGCCTCATTTCAGTACTCCCTAACAGAAAAAAAATAAAAATTCTGAAGTAATTATCTATTTCCTACAAATCTTACTGATATGAAGTGATGCCTATACACTAACTCCAGCTGTAGGTCTCAGCCTCCCAAATAAGGTTTGTGTGTGCCCTTATAGAATGATAGAATAGTTTGGGCTCAAAGGGACGTTTAAAGGTGACCTAGCCCAGCTGCCCTGTGAGAAGCAAGAACATCTCCAACTCCATCAGCTTGCTCAGAGCCCCGCCCAACTTGCCCTTTAACATCTCCAGGGATGGTTCACTACAACTGCCCTGGGCAACCTGTTCCAGTGATTCACCTTGTATCTACTGTGAATTAACCATCTTTTAGTGTAGAACTATTCCCTCTTGTCCTACATCAACGGGCCATGCCAAAAAGTCCGTCCCCATCTTTCTTACAAGATCCTTTTAAGTACTGAGAGGCTCTAATATGGTTTCCCAGGAGCCTTCTCTTTTCCAGAGAACAACCCCAGTGTCCTTATTCTTGTGAATTTTCCCATGAACTCCCATGGAAATAGTTGCTTCCGTAATGCTATGCATATGTTTTGAGGGCTCAGAAAAGACAGGGAAATGACAAACATATGAGCTCAAAACTTCTGAGAAAATGAGGACTGCCAGTGTTTCCGTAATTAAAGATATGCTCTGTTAAACTGTCCCTGCCTCCCCCTTTCCCTTTTCCAAGATCAATGAAAAGTGGAACACTTCACGGAGCCTGGGAAGTTAAGGTTATAAAAGTGATTGCGTTTGATGATGTCACGTCCCTTTTGATGACACGGATAAAACATGTCCAAACCCGTGCCTGGAGCGGTGCGTGACTTTCTTGGGGGGAAGTTTGGGGATGGAAAGTGGCGCAACAAGCAGATCCCCTCACTGCGGCAAACCCTCGGCGGGGCTCGGGGGCCGCTTACCCCGCCGGGGGCCGCGTGTGGCCGCGGACAGCGCAACGCTCGCCTCCGGCCGGCGGCGGGGCGGGCAGAGGAGCCCCCGGGGCCGGGTTAACCTCGCCTCACCCCGACCCTTCTGCGATCGGCCGCCCCCGAGCACCGTGCCAGAGCCGGGCGGGCGCAGGGCGCGCCCCGCGGCGCCGCTCCCTCCGCGGGTGCCGACGGAGACCGGGAAACTTTCGGAGGGAGCCACTTCCTCGTCCAGCTCGGCTTGGCGGGGGGAGATGTCAGATGCCGGCAGGGAGGGAGGGGGGAAGGCGGGGAAGCGGCAGCCGCAGCCCCTCCGCCCCTGCCAGACGGCCATTTAAGCCGCGGGCGAGGGGCCGGCGGAAGGAGGCGAGGAGCGGCGGCGCAGAGAACTGACCGGCCCGGCTCTCCGGCGGCCGCTACCCCGCTCGCCCCCTCACT
>VZUA01002594.1:19154-33365 GCA_013401035.1 Horornis vulcanius | reverse complement strand
AAAAAAAAAATCTCTTCAACAAGGGATTCTTCTGTTTCTGCTGCTGGTTAAATACCCACTATAGATGGGGAAAACAACTGATATGTCACACAACAGTGATAAAAAAATGACAAGCAAGTACCTTCGGAACAAAGTGCAAGAGAAAGAAAACCTCTGTTAGTTACATTCATACTAAATGTTATTTACCACCACTATAAACAAGTGAAAAAGGGTTTCTAGTACCAAGGGGCAGCTTTAAGCAACAACTTTAAGTATCATCCCTGCCTCACCTGCATGCTTTTACCCCAGAAAAGGTGATCAGATATGTATGGAATCTCATACTCCAAAGTGCTGGATTGAGATAGGAAATACTAATTTTCTTCATATTAGCTGGACTGGAACTGTGGTTTGGATTTGTGTTGGAAACAGCACTGATTGCACAGGGATGTTTTTGCTGTTGCTGAGAAGTGCTTACACAGAGTCAGGGCATTTTCTGCCTCTCGTCCCAGCCACCAGCGAGGAAGCTGGGAATGCACAAGGAGTTGGGAGGGGACACAGCCAGCACAGTTGACCCTAACTGACCACAGGGATATCCCACATCATAAGGAGTCATGCTCAGCATATAAAGCTGGGGGAAGAAGAGTGGGAATGTTCAGACAGATGGTGTTTGTCATGCTAAGACATTATTACACATGATGGAGCCTGGCTTTCTTGGAGATGACTGAACGCCTGCACATCCATGGGAAGTGGTGAATTAATTCCTTATTGTGCTTTGCTTGCACATGTGGCTTTTGCTTTACCTATTAAATGGTCTTTATCTCAACCCACAAGCTCTCCAGCTTTTATCCTTCCAATTCCCTCCCCTATCTCACACAGGGGCAGTGAGAAGCAGCAGTGCAGTGCTGGCTGGAGTTAAACCACAACACCCAAGCATGGCATCTCATGAGAGCACAGATTTCTGGGCAGCAGGTAATTCTGTTATTGTACATTCTAAGCCCTGCAGCACGAGCTTCAACTTTGCCAAGGCAAGAAGAGAACACCAGACAGCGGTTACCTGTGTTACAGACCACTTCATGATAATGGGGCGCACAATGCAGGGCAGACATTTGTTTAAAAACTTCACCAGCTTGGACTCATTGACACTAACAGCAGAGCTTTTATCCAAACAGTAGGTCATAGTGTCATGACTCCCTGTAGAATACAAAAATAAATGTACAGAAAATCTCATTCCTTAACTACTCAAGACCACATTCCATGGCTACATTTCACATGCACACCTGATAAGCCACCACATTTGCAAGCCACACACCTATGTTGTCTGAGAACCTCTGTAGTTATGGCAAAAAGGTGGAATTGTCTACAGAGGTTGCTCACATATTAATAAGCTTAGTGTGAAATCCTTGTGAAGGGAGGGCATTGGCACTTTTCAAAAAAGCAGTTCCCATCTAAACTACACGTCGCTGTTGTTTGCCCCAAACCACAATTAAATGGTCTGCTTCAAACGGCATCTCCCCTCAAAATAATTATCTTGATGAGAAAACATATTTTTTCAGAGAATAAATACCTGAAGGCTGAATTTATCTAGAATTTGTCCTGCTTTCATTTGTCCAAATGCAGGATTTTATTGTCCAATACCCTCATCTCTGCATGGGAAAATATGACAGAAAGCAGAAATTCATGTTCTTGCACCTTTGACTGGACCAACACTTAACTTGGCACTTTAACCACTTATGTCTTAAATATCTGCTAAAAATATCCTCCTGAACTAAACCCCCACCTCCCCTACAAAAACAACAAAGTGCATGCTATAAGGTTTCTGAGGCAAATCCAAGTCTGAGTTTATGAGTGAAATATGAACAAGATCCTCACTTGATGGACTTCAAAAATTACCTGACTCTTTCCAGCACAGGGAATTATGCAGGCACTGGAGCCAAGAACAGTCTGCCCAAATATTTTATTTTCTTGAAGTCTCAATAAATTTGACACATCTCTTGCATCATGTTTAGATGAAACTATTGCATCTCACAATTTCATCAGGACAGGGAACCAGTGGTTTTGCTAGCTTTTCTGTTCCATTATTTCTTCTAGTTTTATAAAGCATCAATAAGAAAAGCTAACTCAGTGAAGTGACTTGCCTGAATCTTAACAGAGTACCTGCAAAGAATCTGCTTAACACTTTGGGGTTTAAGTCTTCTGTCTAATTGTTCACTGGTGCTAGGAACTGCTTTCTTGAATTGTCAGTCTTACTGGTGACAGTGGTAATATTTCTAGTAAACAAAGTAAAAAGGATTGGTCTAGACATAAAAATTCTTTGGATCTGTCAATAATAGTTTGATGTCTCACTCCATTTTTACACCTTCTAAAAGCCATTTTTGATCTATTTTACTGCTTTAAACACCCAAACCACGCACTCATTGCAGATGGAAGATCTGCAATATTGAGGGCATGCAATAAAAGAAGTATGTGTTAGAAGATGTAAGAGTCAAACTATTAAATACCCATGGACCAAGTCCAAGTCTAAAAGAGATGAGCAGGATTCCACTGATGGGTGTTGCATCTATGGATGCCAGCCAGCAAACGGATTGTAATATTTTACTCACACGTCTTTTGTGATATCATGAGTTACAGTAATGAAAGGAAGATGGATGCATCCATGACACAACATATATGATGCAAAGATAGTGAGCTAGCACCAAGTAGCTCCAGACCTTGAATCCACACCTCCCCAGCAGCACTGTGCTGAATCTGGTGCAAGCACAACACTAATTAATGAGATTTGCCACTGTCTCCTCATCATGCTTTCAGAATCCACTCTGTCATGTTTCTTGCATGCCTTCTATGAGATAAACTTCCACTTCCAAACTGGGTTTCCTCCCTCTGGAAACCTGCCAGAGCTGTCTTGACCTGGTTGGTCTTGATCTGTTTGTGTTCTGACTTGGGCTACATCAGCTTTATAGGTCAGCTGGACAAACACCAAAATATTCCAAGCTAATAGCCTGCAATGCCACGTAAAATTCCTCTAATGTTTGCTGAAATGGACTTGCTTTCAAGTGTTCTTCATGCCTGTTCTCCCTGCAGGCATATTCACAAGAACAACAAACATTTGCAAGAATAACAAGGTCACCCTTAGGAGGAGAACCAGGAAGGCAAACAAACCCATCAGCAGGTTCTCCCCTTTCTGTGATGGCCAAGATACACCAGGTGAAAGTCTTACAGATGCAACACGGCTCCTTTTCCAGCAAAACAAAATCCCACTGAGTGTGATACTGACTTTTGAATGATTTTTGCAATAGGAACAAAAATAGAAAGAGACTTATGACTTACAACTTCTTTCTTCAGTCATAAGTCAAACATGAATTTTCTTTTTTCCTCTCTTGATGGTTAAATGAGAAATCCTATTTTTAACAGCACCTGTCCTAGTCCTCTTACACAGGCTTTATCCTAAACAGAGATATGCTTGTTTTGAAGTTAACATAAATTCAAATTACATTATCTAAGAAGCATCCATTAAATAAGTTTCTGGGTTTCAATTTTAAATGGAACTCCACACTCCATTAGTTCACAATGGGCAGAAAAAAGCTAAAACACTACAATTCTTGGGTTCTCCCAGGGCTCTACCCACTGAAGACAAGAATTCACACTATCTCTAAATATATGCCTTTCCTAAAATTAACCTATGATCCTGTGGGATACATAAAACATTCATCTACACGCTGTGCTGCTTTCCCCCCAAACTACCTGTCACATCTCTGGGTGTGAGAGAAAACATGGGCTAGACTTTTCTTCAGAGCCATTTTTGATGTGGAGGCAAAGGGCTGATGGTCCTTCAGTGCCTCCCCATGTGTCAGTGAAATCACATTATACCATAAATTTTTTTGACAGAATGAGAGGGGAAAAAAAATCAAGACAGCAGAAAGAAGCAATAATATCACCAAAGTTAAAAATACACATTTAAATGCACATATGCATAACACGATAAATCCAGTTTTTATAAGCTGGATCATGCAGAAAAATAACAGTCTATGTTAATAAAAACATGTTAATTACAAGTTTCAATTCTCCTTTTTCTGCAACTTCACAGCCTCTTTTAGACAGTACAAAGAAACAATAAGGTAAAATATTAATTCTCCCCTCCTGTAATTCTCCCCTCCATTTTATTATATAGGAAGTCAAAAGAATTAATTAGAAAAGTTTTATCATTGCCCAAATAAGTCAATCCTTAGATTACTAATAGTATCTGACAAGATGATGCAAAATACCTCTTTCTTTTCATTTCTAAAAAACAATAAAAAATGCCTTTTTTACCCCTCCCCTCTAAGAAACCCCAAACATTACAGACCAACATTATTCACATAACATTACACAAACCCTCCCCCACACACTGACCCAAATAATAAACATAGCCATCCTGAAATGGGACAAACAGGATATTCCAATGTTTAAATGGCAAGCTAGCAAAACAGTGGAGAACAAAAGTTAATCTTTACCTGGAAGAGCTAAGTTATAGAGGGGAATATCCCAGAGCTTCTCTGGTAACCGTGACATCCATTGACCATTTTCATGGCACATGTGAACAAAGGTTTGCAAAGGGCCTTCCATTGGTATGTCCTCTGGGACTTCATAGGGTGTTCTGGGAGAGGAAAAGAAAAGAAAAACAATAAACCATTCCATATACTGCAGTTGTTCAATTAACGACATTGCACCCGTGTAGGACGGATTTATGGATGTTAAAAAATGCCAACCCTTCTCTCAAGTATTTGCAGCAAAATGTCAAGAGCTTGTCAGCCACAGCATATGCTGCTTTTGATAACACTGTGTCCCAGCACAATGCCAACGGGTGAGGTCCAGCTTGCAAACTGACCATGTGAAAGAAAACACCTAGCCAAGACAAATATTTCATTGGTATGGAGAAATTACTGCCTCTATTGGCTATTGTGAAATCTCAAGGAGTACCTCCCTCCAGTGTGAAACTGCGTCCATTCCTTTACCCTCTGCAGTCCCAGGAGCAAGGCAAGGGGATTGATGGCAGGGCTGGGACACGGGCTGGCTCTGCTACCCTCAGGCCCCTAGAGAACACTTACCTTGAAGTATCAAATCAGGTGCCACAGGAGTGGACCTATGAAAAGCCTTTACAAAGAAGTCAGGACGCTGGATTTCCAGGTCATGCTGGCATCTAGGGTCAAAGAGGAAAACCTTCCTCTCCCTACTTCTGCTTGGAGAACACCAAAGATGTTTCTATTACCCCTATGAGTCCATGATCATAAGTACTTCAGTTTGGTCTGATCTTCCTGAAACTACTCTGGAACTGTTCTTCTCTGAGATCTGCAAAATTTGCAGTGGTCATGCAGGAGTGCCAGTGGGTGAAACCCAGGTGAGAAATGATGGCATCACCAGGGCCTACTACATTTTTCATTTTATGATCTCCTGGATTGTGCAGAACACAAAAATAAGCTCTCTGTGTTTTGGGTTTTTTTTTCCTAAGACGTTCCTAGTTCAGGTGGTGGTCTGGAGATTAGAGCCTTCCTTCTTTTCACTGCTTTCAAGGCTTTATTTTGTCACAGCTAGTGTGAGAGTTTCTTTTAGATCATGGCACAGTGATTACAAACTAACATCAGAGCTTCCTTTTTTAATGCATTTTTAAAAGATGCCAATGTAAATGATCCCTTCTTGTCTGCTATAGCAATCACAGTCAGATACATATTTTTGAGGTTTTGTACTCTGCAAACACCCTCACTGGTCCCTGGTTCCTTTTGCTGCATCTTAGCACATTCATTCAAGATTGTTTCTCCCAGGAGGTGGTTGGGTTTTCCTTATATACTGGAGAGCCACAGTGTTTATATGAAGAACATTTCCTTAGACATGGTGTAATAGATTTCTTTTTCTTTTGACAGTCACATCGTGTCATCTGAAAAGCAACTTTAGGAATTGCATTCCAAAGTTTTATGTCCATACCACACAAAAAGACACAATCTGGTTTTATACCAGCCAATGCACAAAGCATCACCTGCCTAGCCTGCCTTGCTGTGCCTTCAGTGGACCTTTGAGTTGAAAGAAACAAAGGGTCTCTATATGCCACAACAGCTATTCTTATTCTTGGAAAAATATTCAGATCTCAGGCAGATCAACTCACCTACCCTCTGGCTCTGCACTTTAATATGATGAGCTTCTGCCCCCCACAGACCCTTGTTCAGACAACAGATGTCTGTAGATCCTTTTGTCACCTTTTGCTGTTTCACATTTCATCAGAGTGCACACCACTGCTCACCCCCAGCTGCTCTGCTCTAGTCTCTGTACTAAGTACCATCAGCATGAACAGGGGCTGCAGGTGCTTAAAACACCATTGCTGCTTAGTAAAGACTGGATGGTGTCTCTTCTTCTCCAGCTCTGAAGCTGACAGAAGCTGTAAGGCTGCAACACCCCAGCATATGGCAGTGTTTACTCAGGTCCTGTATGCAGATTAGAAACCTGACTATAAGCATTGTTTTTCCTCTTTTGAGGGGGGAGATTTGCAGCTCCCTTTCCAGAGCCTTTGGGGCTCTCCAATTCTGCAAAACCACCCACGCTCCCACAGAGCAGGCACCCATCACCCCAGGGACCCATGGCAAGACACTTAAGCCCTGCTGGGCAGTCACACCTTGTCCTAGCACAGGCTCCTTTGCACTGACAGCACCCCCAGGATGCATCCAAGGGTGCAGGTTTGCCTGCTGCCACTCTTCTCCTGCCATGTGCTCTCACCACCTTGCCTGGGCTAACACAGGCACAGCCTTGCAGCTGACAGAAAAAAGCTGGATTTCTGCCATGCTGGTCCCTTTCTCCAGTTGACCACAGAGCCAGGATAGCAAATGCTGAGGAAGTCCCTGCAGAGGCATCAAGCCCTGCAACTGCCTTTGTTGAGCTGTACAAGAGACCCCTTGGCATTGCCGAGGCAAAGCCCATGGGCAGCAGGTTCTCAGCCTGGCACAAGCTGCCATCAATGCCCCAGCCTCTGCCAGGACCAGAACACTTCACAAAGAGTGTCCTGCTGAGCCTGAGGAAAGCCAGGAGAGAGCAGAAACAGCAAGACCAAGACACACTGCAGTCCTGCAACACGGACATGTTAGAAATGCACATCTCATTCTCCTCTTCCTCTTCTCCTTCCACAGTACCCTGAGACTGGGGATGGCAGCCACTGGCAGTGCATGGCAAGAGCTGCACCATGGCCATCTGCTGATCAAGTCCTGTACAAAAGTGACTGGACCAGGTTTTGTTCTGCTCCCTCATGCAATGCAAAGCCCTAGATGCTCACACTGCCTCCTCTAAACTCAGCTGCTACCTTATGCTTGAGGGGCAACCTTTAGGGAGAAACCAAGGCTTGCCTGTAGAAATGAAACTGCAACCATTAGCTGCTGCCTCTCACAAGTAAATCCTAAACTTCACAAATGAGAACTGTTTCTTTATTCCCCTTTTCCAGACAAGTAAGTCCATCCTACACACAGTACTGTGATAAACTACTGTGATGGGTTTGCACGGCAAGATTTTGGTAGTGGGGGAGTCTACAGAGCTGATTTCTGTGAGAAGCTGCCAGTAACTTTCCCCATGTAGAACAGAGCCAATGCCAGCTGGCTCCAAGGTGGGCCTGATGCTGGCCAAGGTTGAGCCCATCAACAACAGCTTCTGGGGTAACAGATTCAAGAAGGGGAAAAAAGTTGCTGTGCAACAGCAGCCAGGAAAAGAGGAGTAAGAATATGTGAGAGAGACAACTCTGCCAACACCAGGGCCAGTATAGAGGAGGGGGAAGGGGCGCTCCAGGCACTGGAGCAGAGATTTGCCTTCAGCCCATGATGAAGACCATGGTGCCTCTGCAGCCCACAGAGATCCATTCTGGAGCAGAGTCCCCCACCTGCAGCCTATGGAGGGTCCCACAACAGAGCTGGTGAATGCCCAAAGGTGGCTGTGACCCCATGGGAAGCCATGTGGGAGCAGGCTCCTGGCAGGACCTGTGGTCTCATGGAGAGAGGAACCCACGCTGGAGCAGATTTGCTGGCAGGACTTATGACCCATGGAAAGGACCCACACTGGAGCAGATCACAAATAACTGCAGCTCTTGGGAAGGACTGATACAGGAGAAAATTGTGGAGAACTGTCTCCCATAGGAGGGACCCCATGCTGGAGCAGAAAAGAGTGAGGGGTCCTCCCTCTGAGGAGAAAGGATTAGCAGAGACAACACTTGATGAACTGACCTCAGCCCCCATTCCACACCCCCTGTGCCACTGCAGGTAGAGGAAATCAGGAAATCAGAAGTGAAGTTGCACCCTGGAAGAATGGAATCACAGAATCATTAGGTTGGAAGAGACCTCCAGGGTCAAGTCCAACCCAACCCTAACCTCAACTAAACCATGGCACCAAGTGTCACATCTGGTCTATTCTTAAATACAGCCAGAGATGGTAAATTCACCACGTCCCCAGGTAAACTATTCCAGTACTTTATTATCTTTTCTGTAAAAAACTTTTTTCTAATATCCAACCTATATTTCCATTGGTGCAGTTTAAAACAGTGTCCGCTAGTTCTGGAGGGGTGGGGGATAAGCATTCTAAGATTTGCTGGTTATTGCTCATTACCTTACTCTGATTTCATTGGTAATGAATTCTGAATTTTCCCCAAGCTGAGTCTGCTTTGCCTGTGATGGTACGTGGTAAGTGATCTCTCCCTGTCCTTATCTCGGCCTATGAGCCTTTCATTACATTTTTCTCTCCCCTTGCTGAGCAGACGAGTGATAGAGAGACTCTGGTGGGTGCTTGGCTTCCAGTCAGGACGCACCCTAACTACTCTTGCTCCCCTTGTTCACATCATCCGTCTGACCTTCCTTGGGCGCTCTGCATACAGGCAGTAATTACATTCTGAGGACTATACCGGGACACATGCAATAAACAAGCAATAAAACACGCAGACGTGTAAGGCCGCTAGAGATCATCATCCTCCAGCCCCAGGACACGAGAGCATCGTGCTGATTGTCCCTTTCCCCGGCTGCGCCCCGCCGGAGCGCGCCCTGCACGCACAGCCCCGCCGGCCCGAGCGCTGGGGCACGGCCAAACCCCGGCCAACGCAGTTCCGGGAGGGACATGTAATTAAAGAACGATTCACGATGACACCAGTAAAACACATGCTGCAACCGACCCAGAAGCTAAAAAAGCCCTCACGGGAATTATAGGAAACGTGTGAGGAGCAGTACCCGAGCAGCCCCGGCGAGGAGGGGGCCGCCAGCCCCTCAGGGGCGATGGGGATGGCCCAGGGCTCCGCGCTGCCCCCGCCTCCCGCTGCCGAACCCACCGGGGAGCCGCATCCCGCCCGTCCTCTCCTCCCCAGCTGCTTTACTCACTCCCAGGAACGGCTCTGTTTCCATGCCGGCTCCTCGGGAAGCCGTGCGCACCCCAGCGCGCCCGGGGGCCCGCACCCAGGCGGGGCGGAGCTGCCCCGCCCGCCTCAAGTGGCCGCAGGTTTGAGGAAGGTGACGAAGGGGCGGGAGGGATGAAGAAGAGGAGGAGAAGTGGTTTTGGTGAAGTGGCACTGCCCGGAGCGCAGAGCCGCTCTCTGGACTGACGGGGCATTGCTCCAGGAGGAGCCTGCGGGCAGGGATAGGCGGAGGAACCGCCAGGTAGCAGTGTATGCCACGCTGCTGCTGCATTTGACATCTATTAACGCAAGAAGGCTTAAAATAAATATTTACAAATATATATCTATGTTAAAAGTACCTTAATTTCCTGCTGTGTCTGTCCAGCAAAGTATGTCAGCCCCTCAGCTGCTGTGAAATTCACTTAAGATGTCACCTGGCAGAAATCTTGGCAAGCTCTTCAAAAAGCTTTTCTGTAGGAGGTAAATGGATGAGTGAATGGCATGTAGAGGCAGACACGCAAATCCTTGGTGCAGTTCTTGATGCAGGATGTGTTCTCAGCCTTCCCAGACAGATGGAGGAAGGATATCACCTATCCCTTAGTGTTACAAAAGCACACTAAAACACACAGTTCCCTAAGTAAAGAATGGTGAGCTGAAACTCCAACTGACAGAACAGATAGAGAAAATTAGTTCCCCTTTCTCCACAGGGCAGCATTCCTAGAGGATCACCTACAATGGAACTGGGATTTAACTGCTCTGGGATCATACTGCAGTCAGGATTAGCAATACTTTGGGCTGCTGCAGTGTTTTGCTTCTTAATGCAAGGATGTATTTTCCAGACAGGCCTTTTTCACTCGCTCATTTTTGCATGAAGCAGAGCAGTGTAAATGTGCAGAGCAAAACTTGCTGTGGTACCAGCAGCAGCAAGATCAGGTTAACATTCAGCTGAATGAGTCATTTCCATTGGTGAATCCCAGGACACAGCAGGGCTGCCTGGGCTTCAGGGTGATGCTTACACATCAGTTATATGTATCAGTTCAGGCTGCTATTTATATATCAACTCTTAGAGAGTACCACAAAACTAGCTGCGGGTGGATGCAAAATAGACGTGCACCAAGCTGTGGCACTAGGCACAAAAAGGATGAAATGCCAAAAGGAATGAAGTAAAGCTAAGGAGAAGGTAGGAAAGAAAAGATTTGATGGCTGTGTGCTTTTGAAAGTAGCTGAGAACAGTAGCAGAGAAATGTCATTGTGCCCTTCGTGGAAAGAAATAAAGAGGAAAGTATTTCAATCAGAAAAGGCTAGGAGTAAAAATCAAAGTCAACTTTAATTCTTCATTTTCTTAGAAAGTTAAGACTATGAAAGTGTGACAAAACAACAGTGAGACAGTCTCTGGATACTGTCATGACAAATACAGTACAACCAGACAGGGTTCCAGTCTTGTGCAACAAACCTGTATGAAGTTGCTTGGACTGAAAGGCAAAACATGACTGTGGAAAGAAAAAATTAAAAGCTGTTTTGGTGTGGAGTTGAAATGAGTAACAGAGAACTCAAAAAGAACTACAAAATTGAAATCCCACATTTTATTCTGAGGGCCTTAACACAGGACTTTACACCCCAGTAATGTGAATTGCCCTCTGAGTGATGTGGATATGATCTTGCAGGTCTCACCTCAACAGAAATACTCGATCAGGAAATCTCAAGCCCTGTCCAAACCCTTCTAATTCCCACCCTTTCAAGTCTGAGTTTGTGTCTCAGTTCTTCTTTGTTTGCACTGGAATTACTAGAGATGTCAAGAGAGTTGCTCTTGGTTTAGTTCTGAGATCATAATCTCTCAAGAGGGATTTAGGAATTCCATAAACCAAGGAATGACAGGAAGTTAATCAGCAAATGATTGAAGTCCTGAATAAGCATGTCTTCTGAGGAGCAGTCAAGGCAAGGGCAACTTCTAGCAGTATTTGCAGAAATAATGATAAGCAAATTTCAAGATGAGGAAGCAGGGACGTGAAAAAGCCCAAGAATTACCCTCCTCACAAAATAAATGCCTGCATTAAAAAAACAGGACAGAGCTCAAAAGACAAAGAACTTACCCAGAAGGTGCTTATCAGGTTTTGAAGCATTCACTACTGAAGAGGTCTGAAGGTGGTAGCATCTGAGTGAGTCAAAACAGGCAGATACATCAGTGTGGGGACTGGTGGAAGTGCAGGTCTGATTTATAGCTGCGGATCAGAGTGAAATTTCTGGTTTGTTAGTCACAGAGACAGCGGTCATAGAGCCTTACACTGGACTTTATATATTTAAACACTTTGGCATACCAAAATATGATGCTCTCAGTATAAGAGAAATTAGTTGATTTGTTCAGATGAATTTGAGGTTTATGACTTTTTTTGAAAATGTACAATAGTTGAGATGTTGCATGAGACATTTGTCTTCCAACACAGTTTTTTATTTTCAGACATGGAACATCTTTACTCTATGCTGTAATGCATAGAAATACCACTAAATATTTAAACAACCTTAACTAAATTTCCTGGATTTCGAGTGTTTGTTCTGAGGATGTTTGCAACACCCTGGGCAACGTGTGTATTTGCCTCTGTCCTGACTTACTGATAAGTGCTCTCAACCTTCACCTAATTTCTGGCTTTGGAACAAACAGGCAGCTTAATAGTTCTGAGAGGAGGCTGTATATCTAGGGGCAACAGCCACAACGTCTCCTAAGAGCCCATCTTTGACTTGGTCCCTGTGTGTGGAGCTGCCTATCAGTGATGTGCCTCTGACAATCTGGCACCAGCTGAGGAGAAACCTTAGGCAGAAGCATTGGGGTGGGATTTAGATTGCCCAAACACATTGCAGCATGCCAATTCCACTGTGAAGAAATACCCCTGGCTTTATTTGCAACAGGTAAAGCCAGTGATAAAATTTGGTGGCTGGTAAAATGCTACTGGAGTGGTTAGACGTGGGGTACAGTGTTGCTGAAGAAAAAAAAAGTTGAATTTTATTAGTGAAAATTTTAACTGAAATTTTTAAAACAGAAAAAAGTGGGCAAAAAATCCTCAAATTCTTCCATTTTGATCCATTCCCACCAATATAAGAGAGGCTTCAGTGGGCATGGATCGAGGTGCAGGCAAAATAATCTTCCTCTCAAACAGAAGCAAGCGAGATTTTAATTTCAACTTAACTACACCATTATTGACAAGAAGAGTTAAAATGCCCTAAAATACTTTTGGTACAGCCAGCTTACTTCATGTCTGGTGCTAACAGTGTTTGAAACAAGATTTATAAAGCCCTTCCAACACACACAGGAGAGCTGTTCATGATGTCCTACTATGATGAGAAACTTAAGGGGGAGAGTTTTGTAAACAAAACTCTCTCCTCAGACCCAGCATCTGAGAAAACATGAGTGAGAAGAGAAATGGGCCTTGTTGCTAGAACTGAACAGAGAAACAGGGGAGACACAAAATATTAAGTGCATTCTTGTCCACTAGAAAAGATTTCAAGTTCCAGGTAGAAGGGAAACCTCCTTATTCCTCCCTTTGCCATCAGTTTGTTATCTAACCCTTCAAACCTGTGGGAATTCCCTGTCCTGCATGAATCTCTGTCTTTTTTTCCTAATTGGAAGAGGTCAGAAACAAAGCCCTCTACTCTGATGTCCTGATCCCTGGAGAAGCTGAAGTGACTATAGACTCACACTTTTCATCCACAGAGGCAGCTGCCTGGGCAGGAATGAGGCTGAAGCATTGCCCTGAGAAAAGCAGGAGCATCAAGACACCATGCCCTGTCCATGTCTTTCCTGTGTGCAGCTTCTAACTTGGTGGCACACAATGGGGAGGAGGAGGAAGGACTCTTTTTGTGCTTAAATACATCACTTTGCTGAAACTGAGGGAGTGAGTCTTGTGTCCTTCAGTGCCATAAATAGCATCCCACTTTCTTCCTGTGATCAGCTGTGAAAATTAGGCTCCTGTGTCCTTGGGGACAAATTTCCAGGACTGGGCAAAGGTTGGAGGTAACAGTGTCTGGGTCGTTAAGCCATCCAGACTTTTGTGGTTCTCATAATGGTTAAGTCTTGATGACCTTGTGTTGATAATGGATTGCTGGGAAATAACTGAATATTCTTCTAAAGCTGGTGAGTTCTTTTTCCCCCCATGCATTGTTGATTTGTACTGTCAACCATAACCTGCCAAGGAGCAAGACCTTTTAAAGTCCATGTATCAGCAACAAAGATGACTCACAAGCTGATACAGATCAGATAAACTGGATCCTCAGTGCAGAGCCAGTCCTGTTCTGTGCCTTTAGAGCTGTATCTTTGGCAATTTCATAGACTTGGTGCTTCTTTTTAGTCTCTGCCTGCATTTCACCCCTATTGGGGCACAATAGCAAAAGCAGGTGAGGGTGGATGTCTTGGGCAGTGCAGGCATGATCCGTGGTGATCTGCAGTAAAAATTCATCTTCCAACAGAACTTCACACTGCAAACAGCACAAAACATCCATGGCACTGGATTTAGGTGCAGGGCTGGTAGAAGCTGAGCTCAGGATGTCAGTCTGGGTCAAACATTGCTAATATTAGATGTTAAAATCTACAACAGAAAAATTATATAAGTTTCCCAGAGGCACAGATAACCTAAGAAAGTACTTCATCTCCTATTACATTTACTTATTTTATTGCTGGGTAACAAAGCACCATGTTGACCTCCCACACTACTGCAGGGCAGTAATTAATAGCACAGTCATCTATAAATTACTTGATACATATTACTTTTTTTTTTTTCTATCCACATCTCCTAAATCCCACTGTCCACTGGTAGATTGTTTTCCACTGGTACTTGTGTCAGGAATGAGGAGGTGAAAAATTGCATAAGGGCTGC
>VZUA01002593.1:26574-50459 GCA_013401035.1 Horornis vulcanius | reverse complement strand
CATTTCTGGTCAGCTCTTTAGAGGATGGGAACTAAGTTTTTCATTAATAGTATGTGGGTGTCCCCATGTTGTTTTCTAAACTGACTCATCATTAGGAAGTTTAATGTACTTTTCTGAATGTTACACAGCTACAACCAGACTCTTAAAATAACTTGAATTGCTTTGGTCTGAGGACAAAAGATATTAAGCTCACCGATCTGAATCACAGTCTGTTAAAGGCAACAGTTTGCACAGCTGATTTGTGATGTGTGTCTGCAATTGCACTTTTTGTTCCTAGAGCTGCTCCATGTGCAAAGAGAAGAGACCTGCCCACAGCCTCTGTACAAGGTGCAATAGGTGGTTGTGCAGCTCGTGTACAGAGGAGCACAGGCACGGCAAGGAGCCTGGAGAGCGCTTCCTGTCTGCATCCCTGAAAGGCTGCACAGGTACCGGGGACACACTGGAATTGCCTTTCTTCTCATGCCAGTCACTCTGCTGCAAAAGGAGCAGCTGCAGGCTCTGTGTGGCTCAGAAGGATATGTGCATGTCAATAAGAGATTGTGTGATTTTTCTCCAGCTTCAGGGCCGTTGCCACAATCAGCATTCCATGGTGCTGGAAAAAAAGTTTGGATATTTGTGTTTCAGAGATAGGATCTTTTCCACGTGCCTTTCCAATCTGTGGAGTGATGGGACAGGGTTAGGAGGGCTACAACATCAACAGGCCTTGCCCTTTCAGTATTTCTGTCCCAGTTTGGGTAATTTCATTGAGGAAACCATGACAAAGCAATTCCTGTGCATATGGACAAGGTGTGTGAGGGGGGCACAGACAGTAAAAGGCTGTGATCACTACAGGATGTTCCTTTCCTAAGTCTGGAATGAGAAATGTTTCCAGAGTGTGTATGAGCAAGCACTGGCAAACATGTCTTATCCCTATACAATGGTGATCCACAGAAAGTATTGCCATCTCCTATTATTACTCATTATTTTCTTTACTTACTTGTCCAAGATCTGCTGCAGAATATGCTAACCTAAACTTATATAAGCAATTTGTAACTAAAAATAAGAATTTGTGCTTAAACTTCTTTATAAGGAAGATGAAGGATAGAAAAAGGAGTAAAAATAGCCCACTGATTATTCTCTTTTATTTTAATTTCTTTTTCCTTTAGGATTTTTTTATGTAGAAATCTAGACTTGCCTTGGATGGAGTTTTTTAACTACTGGGTGGTCATATCAAACATAAGGCACTTGAGACAAAATGTGCCATTGCTAAATAGAGTGTAAACAAGAGAAGTCCATAAGAATGGTAATAATAAAAACCCACAAATTACATTTAAATGTTTTTTGGGCCTTTTCTAGAGAATAATACAAACTGAGGTCCCCCAGTGTCCCCTCAAATGTCCAGATTGGATGGACAGTATGTTTTTCTTCTCAAGCTGATGACAAGAGAAGGACTGTGGTTTTGAGGTTCCAACTGTTGATAATTTCATGACACTTTAGCTAAGATTACCAGCTCATTTTGTTGACAAATACTGGTAAGAAATTATACATTTGGCCTAGCTGTGGGTTAGTGTGTGCTATATAAATAAAAATATGCAGACACATAAAACCATGAGAAAGAATTCTAATTTGGTACTTAATTCCGTGTGCTGAACAAAACATGAACAAGGACCTTGGTGGTCCATATATAGACTAGCTAATATAGAAAATAACTTGGCATGTAATTTATGCTTCTTTATTAATGTCATTATTAATTATGTAGGTTGTACCTATTTTGGGCATAAATATCCCTTCAGAATAGTTCAAAGAAAGCAAATACTAGAACTCAGACTGCTGTTTGGTTTTTCCTTCTGGAAATGAGCACACACCATCATCAGCCTGTGTAGGGTATTTTGAAAACAGCCACCTTCCTTGTAAGCACGTGTAAATGTTAAGAGATCTTGCACCTTTAAACTGCTCTATCTTTTGGCATTTCCCTTGTAAGGGCCAGACTTTTTGTCAGTGTTAGATTCCTTGGGTCAGAAATGAAGTAAAATAGCAAAACACCCTCACCAAACACATTAAATCCTTCCTGTTTCTATTAATTTTAATAAACTGTTCCTTGAGTGACAGAACTAGAGGGGCCTGGCTCCCCTGGGAAACCTTTCTGCTACACTTTTGTTTTCTTTCGAGGTGAGGTATGTACCTGAAAACCAAAGTCTTTGTGATTTTTGCAATTGGAGGCAGAGCTCCATTAGCTGAGATTGCTTTTCCAAAGTTGACATTAGCTTTTCAGAGGAACAGAGATTTAAAACTTTCTGTTAATTATTCAAGAGATCCACCTGAGATAACGAAAATATAGGCTGTGGAAAATGGTGACTCAAAGGATGAATTATCAGAATTTAGGGCAGCTGAGCTTTCTCTGGTCACCAAGGGAGGTTCTTTTTCAGAAGCTAAAATGGGTAGTTGTGGTTAGATATTTGCTCCTAGAAAAAAACAGGGTTGTGCCTTTGTTTAGTACCTGATTTCTAAGTATTAAACTTATTTCAGATCTGAAAAAATGTTGCTCTGAGCTGAGTAAAAAGTAGGTCAAGAATACCAAGGCTCAGTGGCAGTTCTCACTGATATGTCAATTGAGTCAGGGGATTACTGGTGGCAGAGGCTGTGGGTCTGTGCAGCAATTAGGTAATATTGATTTTATTCTTAGTTTGCATTTGAAATCTGCTTGTCTCTTAAATATGACATGGTATTAAAAAACCCCAGTGAATTCTCTGGGCTGACTGCAGTCACCCAAAGGCTAAAGAACCCTTCAGGGAGAGAAAAAGTGGGAAAACCTTACACAGGATTGTGACTTCATGATAGGTGGACCTTAAAGACCACATCTCATTATCACTTTGAGTTTAATACGGAAAATCTGATTTTGAGTTTACAGAAACACAGCTTGTATGCTCTGTAGATACTGAACACTTTGAAAGGCTTTTCCAGCCCACAGACCTTCATGAAGTCATTATGGTTTGTTTTTTTTTTCCTTTTAAGATGTAAAATCTGATCACATAGGGGTGATCTTTGACATCCTCATTGGATATTTATTGGTTGCACAACCTCGTTATTTGCTTGTCAGCTGCAGGTTTTAATGCAAAAGTACATATTTGCAATATAATCAGAAAAAAAAAAAAATGCTGTCAAGGTGAATTCAGTTTGATTCTTTCTAGTAGAAAATATTGGAGTGGGTTAGAAAAAACCCTAATCTAATTTCCTCCTTTATTAATGTTATCCATTAGCATTTGATTCAATAATGACATAAACCAATAAACTTCCCTGAAGAATAAAGCATGATACTGCAGTAAATAATTCATATCAATGTAAGCTATGTTAGGCTGTTACGTAAAATCTTGGCCTAATCTGTCACAAATTATCTTCCTGCACATTGTTAAGAAGGTGGAATGAAAGTCAACTGAACTGGAGGAAATAAATCAAGCTCCTCAGAAATATTTAGAGTAGATAGCAATCTAAAATCTGGGCAATTTGACATGTGTTTCTTAGAGAGTGGGATGGATTTTCTCCATATTTGCATTGTCATTTTTAGCCATGAGAGTTTCTTAGCCTTTCTACTTCTCTGTTGTGAATTTTACAATCTGAAAATGAAGTGACTGAGCCAGTACAGGTTGCTGTGTACCCTGTGGCTCTGTGTTATTGCAATTGTTATCACTCCTGAATCTATAAGAGGCTTCATTTTGCTTCAGGATGAGAGCATGGCCCCTGCCCCAGGTTGGGTTTTTTAAAGATGTATAGATAAGTAAGAGGTTTGGTTTTGGAAAATGGAAATGTTTCTTCTTATTTCATATGAGCAGATAATGATGTATAAATTATTAATGTCCTCATATAATTTAAAGTTTTTATCAATACATGTTATCTAAGAATGATTGTTTTGTCTAATTTCTCATGTGTTGGTAAAGAATAATGGGATAATGTCTCTGTTGGAGTAATGTGAGGAATCAATCAAGCCTTTCTTTGGTGCTGGAGGGTTGCTTTGCCATGGTTTATCTTTGTCTTTTCCTGGCATCTTTTGTTGGTAGTGTTTCTTCTTTCTAAAACAATTCTGCCACTCGGAAAAAAGGGCAAGTATACATTGTACAGAAATAACACTTTCACTTTGCATGCCCACTGTCAATTCTTACTCTTTACCACGTTACTCTTTAGAAAATCCTTTAAAGGACAGATTTTAGGGCCTAATATCAGCCCCAGCTGCTGAAGTTTATGAACTGCCTTGCAACAAACACAAATTTGGAAAACAATAGCTCATGTGACTTTTTAAGAACAAAGGATTTCCTTGCTTTCCCTGTGACTGCAGGTTTATTTAATATATTTGCTATTCTATGCTTTACAATAGTTTTAAAATTGGAGTGGTTTACCTGACAAGGGCATTTAAAGTTGTGAGCCTGGTGCTCCAAATCATGATACTTTAAACTCAAGAGAGTTTAGAGGACAGTATGATTTGTTTTGATGGCTTTTTCCTGAGCCCCTCTGGTGTGCTCAGTTTGTAGGACGTGTAAGGAAAAAGCACAAACAAACCCAGATAATCAGATGGCTCCGGGTTCTCTGCCTTTAAAAACATTGCATTGAGACTTTCCATGGCACTGTGAGTTTGGTTACTCCTTGTCAGTGACACCCTTGCTTTGCATTCCTCAGCAGCTGCAGGTGAAGCAGGGGAGCTCTCCTTGCTGTGCCCGGCGCACCCCCAGGAGCCGCTGAAGGTGTTTTGTGAGACCTGCGACACCCTCACCTGCCGCAGCTGCCTCCTGGCAGAGCACAGGGAGCACAGGTACCTCACTGCTGGTGGAGCTCATCGGGATTTGACACTTTGCACCTGTGTTTTCCAGCTGAAGCTGCTGCAGGCTGGTCTGAATTTAAAAGCCACAGCAGCCTCAGCTGAGTTGTCTCACTCGCAAGTGATTTAACCCAGGCTCACTGCCCTCGCAGGAACCCTCCCTGCTCACACCTGTCCACTCCTGAATGTGGAAAACCACAGGGTGAGAATTTCCCCTTCTTCCACAGGTTCAGGCATCTTGATGAAGCCCTGCAAAATCAGAGAATTATCCTGGAGAATGTCATAACTAAGGTGGAGGAGAAAAAAAATGGGATTCAGGTTTCTGCCAAACAGATTGAAGACAGGTAATGGCTATGCTTTTTTTTCTTTTTTCTTTTTTTTTAATAAGTGATCTGTAAAATAATGTTCTCACCAAATGTAGGTTAACAGAATTAAATGCAGCTGCTTTTTTTTTTTTTTTTTTTTCCTGGAAGATAGAGAAGAATGGGAAGATTAAAAATATCACATTCATGTTTAAGTGGTACTGGCAAATCATGGCGTTGTAATACACGATTCCATGCACTTTGTAAGGCATGTGACAGCTGACTCCAGAGATAAGATTTCTTTGTATAATCTGTTTCTGAAATAGACTATGACAGTATTACAAATTAAGATAATTTTCATGGTACTTTATTTCTTCAAGAAACCTCAAAACAAGGTGCAATTTCAGTCAAGATGAATATAAAAATAAAAAAAATTAGTTATTTGAACTGGATTCCAGCTGCTGATTATGCATTTAATAGCTGTTGGATCGCTCTAGTGCATTAATAAAACCATTTCAAGAGTGCAAATCTATTTATACTGTTTATAATCTGGTATAAACTGGAAGTTTTGGATATATTATGTATTTGTTGAAAAAGAACTGAAGACTGTTCTTGGCATGATGTTTGAGAGAATCTGTCAGCATTAGCTTGTCACATCCAGAGAGGGCTGGTCAGGGTTCAGAGAAGTGGGGGAGCACTGATGGGTGATGATACAACTTCCACTGCAGTTCTGTCATAGACAGATCAGTTCTTGTAGCAAATAACTGCTGCATAAATGGCACACAGCTGGCTCATCCAGGGACATGCACCTCTTACCCACAGGTTGCTTGAAGTAAAACATCTGTACAAAAAGGTGGAAAGCCAAATAAAAATGGCCAAGATGGTTCTGATGAATGAAATTGATAAACGAACAAATATCCTTCTCGAACAACTGGAAGTAAGTAAGGCTAGTTTATCTGATACCTTGGGAAATCAAACTAAATTAAATTTAATCCCAGTGCCAGTGGAAAGAATATAGACTGTGGGAGCTATTGTCCCATTCCTTATATTTTCAAGTATTTGGTTTGGTTTTTTTTATGGTTGACAAAGATTCAGGGTGAAGTGGCAAAATGTTCTGTATCATGAGTTAACCACAGTTTCTAATGCATTTACAGAGAATGTGTGTGCACCTTTTGAGTGCTTGGAAAACAAACCAGCTTCTGATTTTAATGTTTAATTTGTAGGAGCCCACTAGCAGCACAATTAATATCCTGTTTCAGAAATGATTCTTTGTTCTAATTTCTGTAACAGAACTTTTGAGTTTTGACTCATCAGTTTTTGGATGTCCAGTTGAAGTATAAAAGATTTTATTTTGAAATGTGCTGAGGAGAAAACTTGCTAATTGGAATTTCCAAACAAGAAAGTGGCCCAGGTGCAAATTTGATCCAACTTCTGCAGCTTTCTTGGTTATGTTTTTCTGTTAAATCAAGGCCAGAATTATGCAGATTGTTTGCTCCTGGGGAAGCCATTGCTCTTCCTGAATTCAGACTTATCTCCTGAGTCGGATTTGCTTCCTTTCTGTGGTTGGTGGTTTAAAGAGACTGTGAAGAACCCTATTGCTGCAAATACTGCATGACATAGTCCCAATGACTGCATCTATTACGTGTGTCTGAAGGATGACAGCCCTTTTCTGCTGATTTGTGTTATTAACAGAAAATCACCAGCGAGAGGAAGCAGAGGCTGGAGCAACAACTGCAAGGGGTTGTGGTTTTGGGCAGACAGGTAGAACACGTCCAGAACTTCATCAGCTGGGCCGTGTGTAGTAAAAAGACCATCCCATTTCTCTTCAGTAAGGAACTGGTAAGAGCAATCCTGGTTGTGCAGTAATTGTGAGAACTGTTCTAAGGGTTTGGTGTTGATCAAATAAAACACTTCTCCACGATCTTAGAATTGAGGATAAAACCTCTGTCCTTTAATGTGTCACCAGATTGTGTTCCAGATCCAGCGCTTGCTAGAGACAAACTGTAACACAGACACGGGCCCTCCTCTGAAGATCAGATTCACTTGGGATCCCTCCTACTGGACCAAGCAACTCTCCAATTTGGGTAAGAAAATTATAGTAGGCAAATGCCCAAAGCTGGGCTAGACGGTAGACAGTACAGTACCTCTCCTAAAGGGATCTCCTTTTTCGTTTTGACACCCAGTTTTGAAACTCTTGCTGTGTTCTGAAGAAAAGCGAGTGTGGCTGGCTTTTCCTGTTTTTCTCTCCATTTATGTCCATTCACCAAAAGACCTTTGAGATGTCTGGTGCTTTCACTCTTTGTGGCCAAATGAGCTGAGCAAGTTGAGACACTTGCAATTGATGGGCACAAAGATGGCTTTAAGACACTGACAGTGCAATAATTACAGTGTTACCTACGTAACAGATGTCCATACTGTGGCTTTGTTTCCCAGCAGCTACAGATTTCCCAACTGCAATGGATTTTCACTGTAAATTCAGCTCAGTGGGCTGATCAATGATCTAAAAAATCAGTTTTCTTCCTCTTTTACAGTAGTAAAACCTGAAAGGGGTAAAACACTATCAAAAGTGTTGCAGGGAGTAATCTCTTGATGAAAAGCATGGACAAGATAATTTCATTCCAGCCTTTGAGTGTCACCTACACAACATTAATCTCTTTTATTTTTGTCACCTGGAAGCTGTCTTTTGTACCTATGCTTATGGATGAGAAGATAAACTCATACTTCAGTAAAAAATGAAAGTATAGGCCACATCCATCAGTTAAGATAAAATAAGGTCAATTTTTCAAAGTGTTTGCTGGGTAATTCCATGAGCTCCACTGACATCAATGGGAATTTGGTGTGAATGGAAATAACTAGATAAATACTGGAAAATTTGTCTTGAATGTATGTTGGCACACTGTATGGATAGGGTGTTTGAATATCTTTTATATTTGAAATGTCAATGATGTTCATTTCCTTGTGTACAGTTTTTATTGTATAAATTTGTCAAGACAACAGGAGGAAGTAAATTTGCTGCGTTGTTTTTGTTTTTTTCTTTTTTTCCAGGCGGTTTCACAATGGAAGGTGGACACATTTCTCACCCAGATGTGCTACTCTGTGGAAATATTCAAGGGTTCCAGCCCTCTCTGTACCGTGGGCACCCCTCCCCAGCCTCCCAGCTGGAGAGCAGCCAGCCACACCAGTTCCCACCTGCCATCCAGTGTTCTGCACCCCTGTGCTGCTCCCACTGCCTCAGCATCCCCCACCCAAGCAAAGCCCAGCCTCCTTACCAAGACATGAGCCACCATAAGAGCTTCCACCAGCCTCCTGCACTTCACCAGCAGCACTTCCCTCTGCAGTACAGCCTGCAGCACCAGGACAGAGAGCCACGGGGTGCCCCCCAGCCTGTGAAGCTCCTGCAGGCTGGGCTGGAGCAGCAGCCACGCTCAGAGCCCGAGAACACGCCCGGGAGGGTGGGAAAGCCCTTCCCATCCCAGCAGCTGCAGCAGGCTTGTGTTGGTGTGTCCCACGAGGCTCAGCAGCTTCACACGAGCCCCCCACAGGCATCTCTGCAGCCATCAGCTGTGGGAGTGCAGCTGGGCCATCCCCAGAAGATAAAATCTAACCACATGCTGCAGCCACCCCCGCAGCAGCAGCAGCTTCCCCTGCCATCCCCTCCTCCAGGGCACGACGAGAGCGCCCACAAACAAGTCATCCAGCAGAGCCTGGACATCATGCACCACCAGTTTGAGCTGGAGGAGATGAAAAAGGATCTGGAGCTTCTCCTGCAGGCCCAGGGACAGCCCAGCTTGCAGCTGAACCAGGCCAAGCCACCTCAGCATGTGCAGCAGACTATAGTTGGTCAGATCAACTACATAGTGAGGCAGCCAGCCCCAGCACAGCAACAGATCCAAGAGGAAGCACAAGTATGTTCTCTCAAAGTAATTTCCTACTACATTTGGTCAGTGTAAGCTCAGAAATTGAACACACCTTAGAGATTTCATGTATTTCCCTGAACTTTGTGTTGGTGTCTTGACTATGTAAGCAACAGAGTGGCTTCATGCCTCCTGCAGATTGGGCCAAAATTTTCTGTAAAGTGCTGCATAGCCACCCTGGATCCCAAAGATCTGAATCTCTCAATAGACAAGGTGAGCAGCAATGTGGGAGAATAAAAGCACCATCACTCCTCCTTTGTAAACAGGTGACTGGAGGACTGCAGTAGTTTCACTCTGCATTTCAACTCTCCTTTTTACTGGAAACATTAAGCCCTGAGCCCTTAAAAAGCATTAGCTACTGAATTATTATTGAAGAGAGTGAAGACAAGAGTCTTGGTCTGAGAGTTATTTCCCATTCTCTTGCTGCTGCATCATGTCATTTAAGATTATCATCATTATCCACACACGCTGTTGTGCTACAGTTTTGTCAGCAGGGCTGATCTCTTCCCTTTTCCTCTGTTAGTAAGAATCCTTTATTTGAAAGAGGGACAGTGCTTGGTGGTGAGCATCCAAACTACAAGGCACAATACTGTGGCTTGGAAATTCCATTTAAAGTGGTGTAAAGATGGCTTGGCCTTCCCATGGTGTAAATTCTGTGGAGCTGCCACCTTGAATAATTCTCAAAGCAGATTACCTTCAAGGGCACACTGCAGGCTTTTGGTGTAGCTGTGCATTTCAGCAGCTTTATTGAGTCTTTTTTTTAAAGACTTCATTAATGTTTGAGAGAAGTCTTTCTCCATTTGTCTCTCTGCTTAGGGTTGCCTTCAACATCTCTGTTTTAGAGTGTTTTTGGTCTTGTTGTAATGTGTATGCTGTGAGTTGATGTGAATCTGTTACTGTTTTTCATTCTGAGATGTTGAAAAAATAAATTCTCATTTGTGATTCGTAGGTCTGTGAGAGCTCCACAGAAGCTGATGCCCAGAAGCCTGTCATTCCTCTGGACAAAATTGACAGTCCCTCCCTGTCACAATCATTAGATGAAGAAACCAGTGTCAGGAGCCACTCCCCTGAGAGCGTACTGCAGCAAGCAACTTTCCATCCTGAGAGAAAGGTATAAAGAACTTCTTTATATTAAAAAAAATAAAGAGAAAACATAATTTGATAGTCTTGAATATAGCATTGGAGTTTGCAATCAGGTGGGAAAAATTAAAATGCAGTAAAAGTCAGCCAAATGGCTTGTAAGTTTTGGTAGAGAGTCACAGCCTAACCTTGTGTGGATCTCCCAGGATGAGCAACACTTCTGGAGGCTGATAGTGTTTAGGTCTGGCTGGCATGGTTGTTAGACTTGAACTGGCGAACAAGTAGAAGCTCTATTTCTTCACTGCTTAAATTCTGTCTAGCTCCTATGTCTAGAGATTTAACTACTAGGACTGGCTGACTACCCTACTAGAAGCAGTTAATTTGGAAAAAATAAATAAAGTAGGAGTCAGAGGTGCTGATGAAATCAGGCCTGAGAAGAAGTCATCAAAATAGTAGCCCCAGAAACAACACCACTAATTACTGCTGAAGGCAGAGTGCCTTAAATTCTGTTATACTTCTTCTCATTGTTCATGTGTAAGCAGAAAATTCACAATTTCTGTATATCTAGAATACTTTAATACACAGTAGAACCAGGCTTTGGTCTTCCCACCTACTGTGAGGCTTTGACCATTGAAGAAGCAGCATGAGCACAACCAGGAAGGCAAATAGTTATCAGTAGATCCTTGCTGGCTCTGGATATCACCTGTGCTTTCGAAGCAGAGAGGCTGCCTTTTACTCCTCTGTACAGTTTGTTTAAAACACTCCAAGCAGCACATCATATTGTGATTTTTCAAATCTGTTTGTTACTTCAGTGCTTGACTCATTTTGTGTACCATGTAGAAGACTTCCATAGTTTGTTTTCCTTGGAATTTGTCTGTGGAATATTGTGGAAGTACTTGCCTTTCTATCCTCAAAAAGCAAGTTATTTTTCCTTCTTTTGTATGTGACTTTGTTGATGCAACATATTGATGATGCAATACCCATCCAGAGAATTGTTGGAGACCCTTTGGGAGTTGCAGAGATACAGACCTGGAAGCAGTGTGCAAATCAGATTTGAAAGCCACAAAGAAATCTGTTTCATGGACCTGTAGTGGAAGGTTATTCCCAACAGCTTAAGCAAGTAATGTCAGAAAGAGGAAAGAAAATGGAAACATAAGTGCAAGAAAGAGACTAGTGCAGTCTGATGGGAAAAGCAGGAGTAATAAAGGAAAAGGGGCTGATTTGTTGCTGTAGAAGTTGAGAAGGTGGCAAAAGGAGGATACTTCTAGGGAAAAGGAAAAAGGATTTTTTTTTTTCCTCATGGTGCTGAGAAGTGTACTCTCTTGTGCAGAAAGCACAGGGGTGTCTTTTTTTGAGGTGTCTTGTACCTCTTCAAGAAGTGAGAATGTTCAACAGCTACAGAACCCCATCTTTGCTTGTATTCATCTCTTCTAATGAGCTGTTTGGGACGAAGATGTCTGGGTGGGATGAAGATACTGACAGCTCTGGCAATGGCAAATTAGAAATGATGAAGGGAAAAGCACAGCAAGTAAACCCTTGAAATGTATTCTTCATGAAAGCTCATTAAAGATGTCTGAGTGCTTTTACTGACAATTGGATTAAATCTGAATTTGAATGGGAGATTGGCTCCTGTTTAAGAACAAGGGAATGTGTCTGTTCATTCTCACCTGGCTTACCTGATGAAATGTTTTCACACTCATCTCCAGACAAAAAATTCTGCATAGGTGTTTGTCCATGTCCTCTCACATTGCCTATATGGAGAACATTTCATCTCTCTCAAAATCATCTTGGAAGACATGGAGAAAGTCAATGTGGACAAGTCTGATATGTCTGAAATACTCAAAAATATGGTGCAGAAAATGGCTAGATAAAACTGCTGCCTTGAAGAAGAACTGTTTTGTCTTTTGAAGAATAATTGCTGTTGGACTTCTTGGCCTTGTGTTGCATTTCTGCTGAACCCTGACAGCCTTCAGCTGGGCACAGTATTCCTAGTGGAGTACATGATTGCCTGTCTGCTGAGATTTGTTCATTAAAGAGAAAGCAGTGTGCACCTGAATTAACTGTTTAGTGATATGGTTGCCAAGGTCTGTCCAAAAAATGCAGAAATAAAAACTTTCACTAGCTCAGTGGTTTCCTTTATTTTGAAGTGGGGCAAGGCTTGATTGCTCATGTAACTAAACCTCTGTGCATTAATTTTGAAACATGTTTATGGTATGAGTTTGATGTTATTGACTGATAACTAGATGAATTGTCTGCATACAGAATTATATTTGTAAAGCAATATAGAGAAGATGCTTTTAATAGTTTGTGATATAAATAGCTTGGGATAGTTTTAAGTTGTTTTGCTCATTTTGGAACATTAATGGTGATACTTTGTCAGTCTTTCTGTCTTCCTGTATATACCCTAACTATTCTTTTTCTGTGAATTAATTTTTTTTTGCAGAATAAATGTGTCTGTACTTAGACCATTGATTGTTTCATATTAGTCAATTGCTGCACTTTGCATAAAACTGGGCTGGATTAGCACCTTTTTAAGAATGCCACACTAGTAATGAAAGCCTTCTGTTGATGTGAAAAATGGATATAGTTTTCTCTTCATATTCCTCTGTCAGAACACTTCACTCACATAGCCAGGACCTCAGGTTTGGATTGTAGAGTTGTTCTGTCTCCATGCCTGTCAAATACCCAACCTCTCCAGTAAGAATGCCAGCAAGACAGAGAAAAAAATTCTAAATAACTTTTGTGTTGCCTGCACTGCATTTCCAGGAATTGTGCCCAGCTCTAGCAAACAGATTTTACACAAGCTATGGAATTGCTAAGTTGCAGTGTGAATGAATGAATACTCAATTAGTTTAACAGTTTTGTGGAAAGGGTCACCAACCTTCTGCAAGGATATGATCTTGCTGCTTTTACATAGTCTGATACCAAGTTATTAATTTGTGCACTAGGACTAGAGAGGTCACCTCTTCTGGAATAAAGACAAGAATAATAAGATATTTTGGACCTAATTGTGTCTTCAGGAGTTATAACAGGAATGTCTCTGTTTTGTTTGTAATTTCTGGCTGTGATGAGCAAGAGATCTATAGGCTGCATCTAGCATTTGAAGAAATGTCATGATCACTGTACATCTAGAGAACAAATTTGTAATTTGAGCCTCAGGCAGCACCACAACAGACATGGGTGTTGATGCAGGGCCAGCTGGACATCTCTCCTCCTCATACTCCATGAACTGCACCCCCTTCTGTAGTTTGGAGCAACACCCTTACCTCTGTTAGTTCATTTTCTGCTTAAAGTGAACCTCTGAATATGTTGTGCACTGTATTAGGGAGTTATCAGTGAACAGCTGCACCTGATCCTATATAAATATAGTCAACAGCAGATCCTTAGGGAAGGGAATCAGAAACAGACAAATATAAACTGCTGTTCCACCCTCCCAGATTCTGAAAGCCAGAGCTTCAGGGACTTTCTGGCCTGAAGGTTATATCCAGACAATTGTGGTTTAGAGCTCTTTATAGACCCCTCGTCTATGAATTTGTTGAATTCACTTTTTTGGGTCCATTTTAATATTAGTGTAGAATACTCCCCAGCATTCTACACTGAGTTATGTACTGCATGAGAAATTCCTCTGTTTGCTTACCTTAAGCCTCTTGCCTGATAGTTCAGTCAGATNGTTTTGATAAATAATTTTTGAGGGTGACTAAGATGAGTAATGGAAGTGTAAACATGTGGAAATGTTGTGTAGTGCATTATATTTGCTGTATTATTTTTGAGTCATAATGAGTTCCAGCTTCTTATTTCAAGAGCTGTGTCTGTCTCAAGCACCGTGAAGTACCTGAAATGGGGAAATCCTAGGAAATATTCCATGCTCTCCAGGTGTACTCTTCAGAGCACTCTGAGAAGCTTCTTTTTTATTCCAAGTATATTCTGTGGTAGCATTTAATGAAAGACTAATACGGTGACAGTTTTTGGTGGAACTTCTTTTTTTCTTTGAAAACACATGAAATTTGTTGGAAGGGGGCTGGAGGACAGAGTACAGATTTTATTTGATGATAGTATTGCCCGGAGCATGTTGTGATTACTTAGTGAGTGAAAGTAATAATAATTTAATATCCAACCCTAGAACTTCAAACCCGAACTTGGGACCAAAATGGGCTTGTTGTTGCTATTTTTTCCCCTTAATTACTATTAATTTTAGAGGAATTAATGATGAAAGAAATAATAGCTTGGAGTTTGGGGTACTATAAATCTCTCAAGTAACAGAGTAGGTTTTTTACTTTACAGAATGGAACTGTCACAGCTCAAAAGCCTTCGTGCTTAATGCAATTAGGTACATTTCCCAGAATGTTAATTTTACAAAACCTTTTTCCTTTGACCTGAAAAAAGAAAGATAAATAAAACATGATGCTGCTTGCTCCTCCATGCAATCTCTTCCTCCTTCCGCTTTAAGCCCGCTCCAGTTTATTCAGAAAAAATGTTAATGAAGATTTGGGTTCTTTTTTCTCGTGAAGGCGGAAAGGAAATCCTTCGGATTCTGCTCTGAAACTGGGAATGGGAAGCATGTGCAACCCGTGTTATCAGTGCTGCTGTGTTAAGCAAGTGGATTGGAGTAGTACATTTGTTTAACCTTCCAGCATAATGAGCTGCCAGGGGGATTGCTCCACTTAATAGCAGCCGTTCATTACTCTGCAACCATTTGCAGCGTGGTGTTTCTCCCATAGCAAAGAGAATTGGCGGTTCCCAGTTTTAGCTTCCTTTATCTGTGACACTTAATGTCAACAGCCCCGAGACTTTGCCAAAACAATCCTAACAAATCCTAATCCCACTGTTTCAAGGTAAGTATTTGCGCTTCTCAGAATTCTTCTGTGTTGGTGCTGCATGTTTACACTGGACCTTTTTTGAATGCAACAGTGATCAAAGAAATATTTGAACTGAACCATGTGTTTATTTCGTGTTCTCTGCAGGCACTTTGCATGTTCTTTTTTCTTACTTTTCACTACCTTAGATAAGAAAATTGTGGCAGGAGGCATTTTGGGGTGGTGATGCTGCTGCCATTATATTATAAGGATCATCAGACCAAAATTAATTATGAGACAATGAGAATTCCATTTATAGTGACACAGATGTAGTTCAATGTGCCAGACTGTACATTGAAATGTCAAAAAGTTCAAAATTAACCAACAGCTGAAGCCACCCTCTGCCCAAGAGCATAATTAATGCTTGTTGTTGTTCAAATGTTGCAATGTGAAAGCGATAGAGCTTTTATAAAACAGATAAATCCTTTAAAGGCATCCCATTTGCAAAAACTAGCTGAACTGTCAAGGGAAAAGAGAAATTTTTGCTAATGGCAAAAGAAATGATTATTTTAGGGAGTGAATTAATAGTCTATTAATGAGCCTTGTTCCCAGTGCATTGTTCACTTCACACTTGACAGCAGCTCCATGGATCAGGATGGAATGTGTCTGTTCTTAACCGTGAGTTTTAATATTTTGGACTGAAAGATCATAATGTTGCTTCATCATTAAAATAACCACAAAATTAACTTTTGCCCCAAGGGAAAGACAGATGGCAGTTTGATGGCCTCATTATTCTTTTTAACAAGAGTAAGGTTTTACATTGGCTTATATAATNTTTGTGTTAGGAAAACCAGTGAATAATCACTCTGTCTTCACCCCATTCTGAATATCTGTATTTTATAGGTATACATTGAATTTATTCTTGAAAGTTTCTTTTTGAAGCTTAAAAGTGACTGCTTGTCTCTCTAGAGTTGGGTTTTTCTTTCATGAAAGCCATTCTGTACTTTGGTTTTTCATGTGTTTGGCCATTTTCCCCATACTTTGTGGTTTTGATAAATAATTTTTGAGGGTGACTAAGATGAGTAATGGAAGTGTAAACATGTGGAAATGTTGTGTAGTGCATTATATTTGCTGTATTATTTTTGAGTCATAATGAGTTCCAGCTTCTTATTTCAAGAGCTGTGTCTGTCTCAAGCACCGTGAAGTACCTGAAATGGGGAAATCCTAGGAAATATTCCATGCTCTCCAGGTGTACTCTTCAGAGCACTCTGAGAAGCTTCTTTTTTATTCCAAGTATATTCTGTGGTAGCATTTAATGAAAGACTAATACGGTGACAGTTTTTGGTGGAACTTCTTTTTTTCTTTGAAAACACATGAAATTTGTTGGAAGGGGGCTGGAGGACAGAGTACAGATTTTATTTGATGATAGTATTGCCCGGAGCATGTTGTGATTACTTAGTGAGTGAAAGTAATAATAATTTAATATCCAACCCTAGAACTTCAAACCCGAACTTGGGACCAAAATGGGCTTGTTGTTGCTATTTTTTCCCCTTAATTACTATTAATTTTAGAGGAATTAATGATGAAAGAAATAATAGCTTGGAGTTTGGGGTACTATAAATCTCTCAAGTAACAGAGTAGGTTTTTTACTTTACAGAATGGAACTGTCACAGCTCAAAAGCCTTCGTGCTTAATGCAATTAGGTACATTTCCCAGAATGTTAATTTTACAAAACCTTTTTCCTTTGACCTGAAAAAAGAAAGATAAATAAAACATGATGCTGCTTGCTCCTCCATGCAATCTCTTCCTCCTTCCGCTTTAAGCCCGCTCCAGTTTATTCAGAAAAAATGTTAATGAAGATTTGGGTTCTTTTTTCTCGTGAAGGCGGAAAGGAAATCCTTCGGATTCTGCTCTGAAACTGGGAATGGGAAGCATGTGCAACCCGTGTTATCAGTGCTGCTGTGTTAAGCAAGTGGATTGGAGTAGTACATTTGTTTAACCTTCCAGCATAATGAGCTGCCAGGGGGATTGCTCCACTTAATAGCAGCCGTTCATTACTCTGCAACCATTTGCAGCGTGGTGTTTCTCCCATAGCAAAGAGAATTGGCGGTTCCCAGTTTTAGCTTCCTTTATCTGTGACACTTAATGTCAACAGCCCCGAGACTTTGCCAAAACAATCCTAACAAATCCTAATCCCACTGTTTCAAGGTAAGTATTTGCGCTTCTCAGAATTCTTCTGTGTTGGTGCTGCATGTTTACACTGGACCTTTTTTGAATGCAACAGTGATCAAAGAAATATTTGAACTGAACCATGTGTTTATTTCGTGTTCTCTGCAGGCACTTTGCATGTTCTTTTTTCTTACTTTTCACTACCTTAGATAAGAAAATTGTGGCAGGAGGCATTTTGGGGTGGTGATGCTGCTGCCATTATATTATAAGGATCATCAGACCAAAATTAATTATGAGACAATGAGAATTCCATTTATAGTGACACAGATGTAGTTCAATGTGCCAGACTGTACATTGAAATGTCAAAAAGTTCAAAATTAACCAACAGCTGAAGCCACCCTCTGCCCAAGAGCATAATTAATGCTTGTTGTTGTTCAAATGTTGCAATGTGAAAGCGATAGAGCTTTTATAAAACAGATAAATCCTTTAAAGGCATCCCATTTGCAAAAACTAGCTGAACTGTCAAGGGAAAAGAGAAATTTTTGCTAATGGCAAAAGAAATGATTATTTTAGGGAGTGAATTAATAGTCTATTAATGAGCCTTGTTCCCAGTGCATTGTTCACTTCACACTTGACAGCAGCTCCATGGATCAGGATGGAATGTGTCTGTTCTTAACCGTGAGTTTTAATATTTTGGACTGAAAGATCATAATGTTGCTTCATCATTAAAATAACCACAAAATTAACTTTTGCCCCAAGGGAAAGACAGATGGCAGTTTGATGGCCTCATTATTCTTTTTAACAAGAGTAAGGTTTTACATTGGCTTATATAATCTAAAAAGATCTCTGAAGAAACTGATGCTAGCTAGAAGAGTAAAAAGGACATAGCCACACCATGCAATTGAATTTCACCTTTCTGAAAATTATAGTTATAACCAAATCTTACGTGTGTGTCTCCATTTTTTTTTTCCCTTCAGTAGGAATCATCCCAGTGGCTACTCTCAGTAAGTGAAACTTGTCTCACTGGAGCCAGGAGTAGTCTCCTACACTGCCTTAGGAGGGGGGACTTTTCACCTGAGTTGCACACAGAGGGTCAGGTCTCACTACATGAGGTGATGGCACGCGTTTATAAATGAGTCAAGGAAGATGTGGGTAGTGATTGGAGGAACTGAATGGCCAGAAGGTCTCTAGTTAACTTGGGAGCAAATTTGGGTGGTGTGCCTGCCATGTGTATGCCTCAGCATGCCCATTCCCAATGGAGTACAGCTCTAGGGTAGCTCCTGTTGACTCAGGAATTTGTGGATGCTCCATGCGTTGGAGAACCTGACTAAATAAATATTTAACTACCTCACAGGGGCTTAATTAATGCTCACAGTGGACTTTGAAATAAGGGGGAAAAGGCATGGACTGACTACAGTTCATGTTCAGCTCAAGCACAAATTCTGCTTGTTTGTTTCAGTATTTTGTGATATGGGAACAATTCACATGTTAATTTTGTCATCTGAGAAAGGCTTGTGATAAAATGAGTGATGGAATGAAAAGGAAAACGTG
Organism: Horornis vulcanius; assembly: GCA_013401035.1. Taxonomy (NCBI): domain Eukaryota; kingdom Metazoa; phylum Chordata; class Aves; order Passeriformes; family Scotocercidae; genus Horornis; species Horornis vulcanius. The sequence continues at coordinate 31,867 of VZUA01002593.1, read as the reverse complement.
TGCTTGGTAGGTCCCATTTGTCACTGCAGTTGTAGGAACCTGTCACAAGCAAATTGTGGTGGCAAATAAACACTTTTGTGGACTTTAGGATGAAAAGTGGATTCCTTGCTGACCTATGGAGATAACTTTGGTTTGAAACCTCAGCATTCTTAGGAGTGCTGTATCAGACAGACTATGTGGCGAGTTTGGGCCTCCACTGCTGCATTTCTTTATTGCCTGTGTTTTGGTTTTCAGCTCAAATGCAAGGTGGGAAGAACATGTGTGGCTAGTTCCAGCTGCTTCCAAAAAGTTGTTACAGCTTAGATTCAGGGGTGTCCTTTTGACACAAGAGGAGGAGAATGACCAATTCCCTGGCTGCAGGAACCCTGTGCTCCCTGGGCTGCCTTCTACGTGGAGGAGCTGTTTAAAGCAGGCTCACTGCAGCACTGTGTGCTAGAATGGCACCAACTTCCCCTGGCTCTGCAGAAGGGCTGACCTCTTTCTGGGTTTAATGCAGGTGTATTTTGTCTCATCTGATTGAGTGGTCACTCTTCAGGCAGAGCTCCCGTTATGGCATCTATTGCAAATTGACAAGAAGGAAATTAAATTGCATCCATTGTTAGGTGGAAATTAGTGTCTGTGGGTAGTGTTGTCTCAGCACAGAGTTGCTGTGCATTGCAAGCAGAGGAATTTAAGGCTGGTATGAGGTAAAATTTACACAGACACCTCTAACAACTCAGTCTAGGCTGCAGTCTTTACCACTGTGGGGTTAAGGTGGACAAAAGTATCCAAATCCCAAATGAAGTATAAATTGAGAAAAATACTAATTAAATTTAGGAAACGGGTCCTTTCTCAGATTCACTTCTGAGTCACAGGCCTCTAGTGGAGAAATAGGTACAACAATAAATTTAAACTCTATTTCAGGCCCAATGGACACATTCCTATTGTCTTGATTTATATTAAAATGAGTGCTACCTACTGAATTGCAGTCAAATGAAAAGGTTATAGTCATTTAAATGTAAAGGGTGAAACACAAGTGAGCTATGATGAAATCAAGGGAAAGTTGTATATTCAAGTGACACAGATCTGTACACTTCCTAAAATTGATTCTATTTGCTTCACATGGGTCTAGAAGAGTCTTGTTTTCAGTACAGTCCCACATTCCAGGATGTGAGGCAGCTCAGGGAAGTCACCGAGATGAGTGGGTTTGCTTTGGTTTGTGTAACAGAGTCTCTGTGGGTTTGGTAGTGGCAGATCATGAGACAGTAAAAAATGCATATTGCTAGTTAGGTAAATATTCCCTTTCTTTGGAAACTGGACATGTTTCCTACATGCATGAAGGATATTTCTGTTAATCTATGATATTTAAATAGTAAATGCTTTAGGTTTTAATGGGACTGACTCGCTAACTATCATAAACTTTTCAGCATCATTAACAGGAACAATAACTTCGTGTACTTGTGTCAGAGTTAAATCTTATTTCTTCTGAATCTTCTTTCTGAATGACGTGATCTGATGATCTTTTAATAAAATGACAAAATTTCTGATTTGAATCTTATTTCTTCTGGGAAAATGTAATGGAAAATAATAAGGTTTAGGTCTAGGATTAATTTGGTGCAGTGTTCTACATAGATTTCCCAATCATTGTAGGAGTTAAAAATCAGAATCCCTTGAACTGATCTAAGAAAGACTTTTTTTTGTGAGCACCAGAAGAGTAACCCAGTTGTCTTTTTTTTCCAGCTTTCAGTTTAAATGGTGGAGAATCGAAAGCTTTTGGAAATAGTGTAGGATTACAATAGATTCCTACAGCCCTTGTGACACAACTGTTTGATTATGTCAAGCTGAAACCGAGCATCTCATCTATTATAGAAAGAACAGTAGCATTTTGCTGCTGAAAAGCTTATTAATATATTGGACTTTTTTTTTCCTTTTTGCTTTTCCCAGCGTTCAGCATCCTCAAGTTTTGTGGGCTTCCCAAACAGTGCAGAAATGGAATTCTCTCCAACAAGGTTATCCAGCTCGGCCGACCCACAGGTGAAAGGTGCAGCTGCTGTGACACTTGGCCCGTCCCCAAACGCCCTCTGTGACTGTGATAGTGCACCAGGGCCCCTGCCCAGCTACAGCCTGGCCCTGGGCAGGGCTCCCAGTGACCCTGGGGCTCCTGCTGGCCCTACACCAGGTGATGCACTCCAGGGAGGCACTAAATGCAAGGTAGGGATTGCTCAAACCCCTCTGCTGACAGGGAATCCACTTTCATTTACAGCACGTTATTGTTGGTCAGTCAGTCAAAATTAATGACTCTTTCAATGAGTAAAGTTTTCCTTACCTGGTGTTTGAAGACTGATTACAAATTATTTTCTTAACATGAAAAGAAAGCAAACTGATAATAGAATTCTGCATTTCTTTCTCCCTCACAGCTGGAAAATGAAGACCTCAGTGCTGTGGATTGTCTTCTAGAAAACAGCTTGGCTACTGCTGGGCAAGAAGTAGTTAATGAATTAACTCTTTCTATGCAAAAAGTGATGGAAGAACCCATTAATCTTTCAATCAAAAAGTCTCAGCATTGCACTTCTCCTTCTGAACTGCTCAGCAACACTTCTTTCCTGCCTGCGAATGCCAGAATGAGACAACCTAAAAGCAAAGAAGGTACCAGGCTTTTAATTATTTCCTTTAGGTTTTGGGGTTTTTTCTTTCTTAGCACTGTACATCGCAAGCATGGTAAAGCAGTACGCTTATTAATACACTTACATGTAAATGTGCTTTTCCAGCAAGCTTCAAATGTTATCAGAGTACTTAATCCAATAGAAAAGTGTGTTTGATCTCATTTGTGGAGGAAAAACATGGAAATGATATGCTTTGAATTTGTATCATCCCTCATCTGTGAACCAGAAACGAGTGTGACTGTGTGAAGTACCTGGAGTATTAGTTCTCTTAGAAGCACTCCTGTTAATGAGACCTGCAGTTATGACTATTGAAAAGCTGGTTTGAGGAGTCCAAATTCAATTAAAAAAACCCATGTTACTTCCGAAATGTAATGTGCCTTCTGCTAAGTCCTTCACATCAGTAGCATACCAAATTTTTGTTAACATGTTGCATAGAATGTGCCTTTGCTTGGCTCTGTCTGCTGTGGAACATTCCCTTCAGCCAAGGCCTATTTCTTCAGCCCTAATGGAGAATTAGATTTTACTTAACTCTTTTCGTGGGCAAATTGCCAACTTCATTGTGCTACACTGTAAAGCCTCATTCCTGCAAACTCTGAAAGTCAATGGGGCTATTCATGCAAGCAAGGGATTGCAGGATCAAGTTGTTATCCCATGACTTATGCCAATATTTGGCTGCATTTCTCTACAAAAGAGGAATTAATATTTCTCTCTCTGTGCTGTATTTTTATTCAGAGAATTCTAATTAGTAAAAGGAGGCCTTGCCCAGTGAGCCAGGGAAATGTATTTGTCTTCTCTTCTATGTCCTGTGCCAAACCGTGGCAATTATGCCACAATCATTTGTGTGAGTTATAGAATCAGGAGCACCCCTAAAAAGCTGTGCCTCAGCCAGGCTGAAGTGTCCTGGGGAGGAGCAGCTATGTAGTATCTGGTGTGGGGTGTGTGACACCACACTCAGAGGCAGCCCCAGCGTTCAGAATCTCACTGACAATAGTGGATGCCACAAATTTGCTGAGTGTAAAATGCAGGCCCTGTTGTCCAAGAGGGAGTGGGAAGCCTTGAATTCAGTGCTGCTTCCTTTTCAGAAGGAAGGATCAGGAGTGAGCAATTCCCATTCTGTCAGTGTTTAAGGACTGCAGTGAGGTCAGACCTGAGGAGATGCAGTCACCAGTGCACCATAAAACATGAGTTCTGCTGCAAAGACAAGGTTAACTCTGCTGGTGGCTCTTGGTAGGACTTGCTGGCTTCAGCACTGCTGTGCTGCCAAGCTTCATTCCTCCTGGTATATGTCTCCAGGGACTCAACCTTTTCTAATAGCAAATCTAAACATTTCAGCTTAATTTAAAACAAAATAATTCTTATCCTAGGCACACAGGATGTGGTAAAAATTGTACAAAGTATGATCATTTTCCCTCTTATGGCCACTTTTCTTTCTTATGACTTGCATAAACACCCTCCTCCTCTTTTTCCTAGACTAAACAAAACTGATGGATTCAGTCTCTCCTCCTGGGTCGGGGGTTTGATTTTTTCAAAACCACCTCCTTCCTCTGTGCTATTTTGGGTTCTCTGCAATTAAGGAGAGCTGCCCACAGCCAGATGCAGTGCTTAGCTGAGGCCTCTGGGGTGCCTTGCAGAATCAGAGTATCAGCTCCTTGTTTTACATTCCTTGCTGTGGGTAATACCCTGCAGGATGGCATGCTTCTCTTCTGCAGCAGCAGCATTTGGTGCTTGACCCCTGTGCAGAGAACAGCCCACTTTAACCCTTAGTTCCTTCCAAGAACATTTTCCTAGCCAGTTGTTTTCCTTTGGGATTACATTCATCTGACCCTTCATGAGCATAGTACAGTTACCTCAATTCAGTCTTACTGATTTAGAAGATTTTTTTTTTCTCTGATGCATTAAGGTCTTTTTTTAACTGAAAACATTCTCCACAGTGCAACCCCTTTTGGGGGTTTCCCACGAATTTTATAGGCACTATGGTTTGATGGGCCCAGTTGCTGATGGAAAAGTTGGTTAATGTAGGAACCCAGCACCACTGGAACATCCTCTGACAGTGTGCAACGAGAGCTGCTCCTTCAGCTCGGTGTGCAGTCTCCCTTTAGTAATTCTGTCCATGACAGGGCTACCCATCCTTCACCTGGGCAACAATCACAAGTGAATAATCCTTAGGTGTGATGTGAAATGCACCTTTCCTTGGTTAGTCTTCACTTTATTGTTTCTTATGGCTGGAAAAAGCAGAGTACCTTAGAGGCACATTGCTTTCAAGCCATGGCTGAGGTACTGTTGACCTGAGCTAGATTTTCTTTTAAAAATCATCTTTTCCTGGCCCTCTCCTATCCCGAGATAAGCACAATATTGTGTTTGTTTCTTGTTTGTATTGGCTATGTAGTACTAATTCCTAACAAAAGAAGGTGAGATTTTGAAACTTTTCATTGGAGTTGTATTTCTGAGGGCATCCACTGGGACATTTGTCTTTATCCTATCCCATCTCCCCAGAACTGTTATTGCTTGTGTTTAACGTCAGTCAAAACTACAGCCATGTCCTGATACAGCTACATAAAGCTACAGCCAAATGCTTATATGGCAGAGAGTTTTGAATTCATGTGTTTATACATTCCAGACGCTGGAGGAAAGAAAGGAATTATAAAGTGAAG
>VZUA01002593.1:0-21425 GCA_013401035.1 Horornis vulcanius | reverse complement strand
CTTTTCTTTAAAACCATTCATATGACTCACTGGAGAAAAATAAAATCCTAACTCTCCTGTAACATCTGGAGTGTAGACATCAGCTCTTCTTGGCGGAACAGAGACTAGCACAAGGGAAGGGCAATCACTGAGTTTTTATTCAGTTTGTTAGCAAATTTTATGGGAAATGTAGGATTACCAGGGCTTTTGTGGAAATATTTCAGTCATTGCTTTCCCTAAGAGATGTTCTCTTGTAACTTGTCACAGATGGATTATATGCAATGAACCAGAAATTGATATACGTCCACATACCAAACTTAAAAGTGAGACTGAATAATGTGCATTGCTGTGGTATGCAACTCTGAATTCTGTTATAAATCATTACTAAGTGGAACCAAGAAGTCTACTTCATTTGAGCTCAAATAATTGTCTTAGCTGAAAAAATATTTTGCAAGGTACTAGCTTGGAGATTCTGTTTTCTACTTTTTCAGAAACCAGGACTTTTCAGGTCTTGGCTTTTCATTCTTTTCTCTAGTAGTGGAGTTATTATTACCTTCTAGTTTCGGAGCAATGTGAAAACCAAGTTTTCCTGTTAGAATAAACTTTCTAGGCAAAATTAAACTCTATCAAAGTAAATGAAGTTCTATATTCATAATTCTTGAATATATCTTCATCTGTTGTTATTCAGACCCTGATGTTGTAGAAGTTGCATCACAGCCTTCAGGAAATTCAAGAGGTTTCTGAAAGTGCCTTTACTGGCATGGACACACAGGCCNGTTGATTTCTTAGATAAATATGTCAATAATTATATCAGTTGATAATAAATATCTCAGTTATCTGGGTTTGTCTTATGAACCAATTGCTGCTTGTTTTTCCTTAGTATTTTTTTTTTCAAAGCAGCACTTGAATCATTGCTTGTAGGTGATTTCAAACACAATTTTGCATTTTTCTTTTTCTCTGTGACAAGAAAAGAGCCATGAATAGAAACTGAAATGATTGTATTTCTAACTGGATTCAAATCCAATAAAGAATATCTAGTACAACGGGCTTCAGATTGCCTGCTATCACAATGATATTTAAGGATGAGGCTTTCCAAATAGCGATTTCTGAGATTTGCTGTTTGACAAGGCTGTGGAAAAAATCCCCCACGAGTATTTTTTGGTTTCTTTTTTTGCAGGGGAGAATGGGTGTGCTCCCTCTGCCGTAATCCAGTGAAGCCAGAGGTGGAATATGACTGTGAAAACGCACGCTACAGCCACAGCTACAGTGCACAATGTGGCCTTGGTGACTGTGACCAGAAGGTGGGAATAATTAAATATTGCACTCTTTAGAACAGGCCATAAGATCTCAGCATGAGGCTTTGCTTTTTCATGAGAGAGATGATGGTTTTCACTTGGCTGCTACTCAAATGTTACACACGGTAGTAAATACAACAAAAGCATTGTTATTGTTTGTGTATCTCATTCTCTTCTTTCTAGATTTTGCTGTTTAATTTAAAAATGTAGGAGAAAGATGAGGCAGGCAGATGTGGAATTCAGTTCTACTTCGAACAGGGGAGTCACACTCAAGAGCAGAGCTTTCATGAGTCAGTTTTTCCTGGTTTGTGACACTGAATCTTTTTCCTTTAAAACTTGGCACCTTCTCAGACATCTACTTTGGCCAGTGCTATGATATTTTTGTGATGAAAACACTTTTTGACTTTCAGTTGGACTGAAATCATCATACATCATCTTCATATGTCCCATTAGTTCCCTTGAAGATATTTAAGGCTCTTGACTCAGGCTAGGGGAAAGCTTATCACTTTACATGCCTATAAGTAGTTTTCTCTACCAAATCTTCCATTAAATAAGTGCCTTTTCTTTAAGTCCATGGTATTTGGAAGGCACAAATTCAAAATAGATGTTGTGTGTGTATTGATGATAACTGGACAGAGAGGAGGAGTCCACACAACTGAGTGCAGATGCTGAGCTAAGCTGTTTCTACTGGATTTGGTACAACTGGGCAAAAATTGTTGGGATTTAGGTCTTGAATAGTGAGGTCCTATTTAGAAAGCTGGGTTGATTAAAAATTCCATTGTTTGTGAGAAATATGGCTTATAATGTTTATGTAGTGCATTATTTTTTTTTTTAACTGAATGAGCCAAACACTAGTATAAGTGTTTTACAAATTAATGAAGATTAAAGGGAATAGTTTTCAAACAGTACTACCAACTTACATCAGTTTGCATGAGTGGAAATGAGCAGTGGGAAACATTTCCCATTTAACCCTTTCCACATTGTTGCTGCTGTTCTTTCAGTTGAGAGCCAAGGATTAGATCTGGAGCACACAAAGTAAATAATGATAGTGATTTATTCCCAAGAACCTCCAGGAAAATATCTACCCTTATTTTTCAAGGTATAAAAAGGCTATGAGGCAAAACCTCTCCCTGACAAGAGGGAAGTGTGCCATTTTGCATTGGCAATGAACAATCTATATGAGAATTCTCTTTTTGTTAGTGTGATTGATTAACAAAGGGCAAGAATGAAGCTCTCTTGTTTTGAATTAAAATGTATTTCAATTTTGGCTTCCACAGAAGTGTGAGAAGCTGGTGCTTTCCCTGTTCTGCAGCAGTATGAGCCTCCCATTCCATGAACCTGTCAGTCCCCTGGTAAGTACTTCACGTGCAGGGATCAGAGGGAATCCAGAGAACCTCACAAGTTTCTCCTTTGCCTGCTTGAAAGATATTCATGAGAGGTTTTTCTCTGAATGGTAGTGCTTCCTGGAGAAGGGTGGGTGTTTGCATCTTCCAAGTGCCTTGGAGGTGTCAGGCCAGAGGCAGGGAAATATTTGGCCAGTGTTCAGGCCATGCTTGAGTGCCAATTTAAGAAGCAGGTAGAATGACAAAGGTGTATGAAGGGTTCCAGTGATCAAAGAAGTTGACTTGCCACTTTCATGGAGAATGTTGGACTGTCATAAGAGAGGTCTGCTCTAGAAGCAGCTCTGAACTCGCTCTTTTCTTGTGCTGTGCACAAAGAAGGTAAATGTGGCTGTGTGCAGAGGAAGAGGTAGAGATATCTGCTTCATCCATTTACTCCACATTTGCAATATTAACTGTCTGCTTTAAGGAAGATGGAGACTCACACTATTGAAACAATAGAGCTAAAAGCTGAAGGGTGGTAAAATAAAGGTTTTACGTGAAGGAGTATTTCAAATAATTATATAAAATCCGTTCAACTTAATAAAGCTTGAAATGAACTTATGGAACAACTTACTTAACAAGTAGGCTTAGACCCAGAAAGATTTAAGGAGTGGGATATCCTGGTAGCTGATGCCCATTGAAAAAGATTCTGTTGGACTTATAAAACAGTGCACAGTATCCTATTTTGAGTCACTCTTGACAGACCAATTCCCACATTAGCAGCAGAAAGTATCACAGCACATTCTTTTTGTAATTGCTTGGGGAAAATGTCAGCTAGTTATCCATGTTACACATATTATTGATCAGGGTTTAATTGGGGTTATGGTTATCTGTGGATAAACTTTACAAAGTGCAAGCAGCAGAGTAGTCATTGAAGTGTGCTATTTTTAGGATAAATCTCACAAACAAATATGTTTTAATCAAATCAAAAAGCACCCAGGAAGATGACGTGCAAGTGTAGGCACTAAAAGATTAGAGCTCTCTACCCTGATGCAAAGATTTCTCTGCAATGACTTCTGTCCAAAATTGCCTATACGTCACTGGAGAGGAAATGTTTTAATTAAATATGTCACATGCCTACCTTTCATTCTTATTCCAGGCTCAGCATTATTATCAGATCATCAAAAGGCCAATGGATTTGTCCACCATACGAAAGAAGCTGCAAAAAAAGGACAAGTCCCACTATTCTGCACCTGAGGAACTTGTGACTGACGTGCGTCTCATGTTTTGGAACTGTGCAAAGTTCAATTATGTATGTTTCTAATATGCATGGGTGGGGGGAGGCAAAGCAGGGGCTGGCTCTTTCAGTGGCTGTCACAATGGTGCAACTGCTGGTTCTGTGGGAATCAGATGTAGGATTGGGATAAACAGAAGTATTAATCAGTTTTATTCTTTGGAAATTATGTTAGGGTTTTTTTTTTTTTTATGACAGAAATTAAGTTTATATGAAGTTATATATGAATCTCAGAACTTGAGATACATATGGATCTAAAATAAAAGAGGGACATTTGTTGCAGGCAGCTCTATGGAGTGTTACTGTGTCTGCTGTGAGAAGCCAGTCACAGCCAGTAAAACACCTAGGGAAAATAAAATGCATAGAAATTCCTAAGCAGTGATGACTGCTGTTCTTTCTAGTTCACTGCACCTCTCTACTTCTTAGAGGTGCACAAATGTGTTCCTTAATAGCAGCATCTGGTTTTTACTTACACTGGAAATGCAGAGGGGCTAATGGGCTGTGGAAAGTGTGCAGAGACTAATGGGGATGTAGCAGACAGAGCCAAGGAGAGATGTTGGGGTGGGGTAGTTATTTGGCTTTGATCCTAGATGATTTCTGTGTGTGGTAGCACTGAATGGTTATTCATTCCCTTACAGCCAGATTCTGAGGTTGCTGAGGCTGGACGATGCCTGGATGAGTTCTTTGAGGACAAACTGAAAGAGATTTATCCAGACAGGCATTTCCCTTCAATGCAACAGGATGACTCTGATTCTGAAGACGTGGAGAGCCAGAACAGCCAAGTGCCATGCCAGGATTTCCAGTGGCCGTCGTACGGGCAGGAGTGCGTGCAGCCCAAAAGGAAACGGCGCCACGCTGTAAGATTGCAAAAGCAAAAGCATTTGGTTGCTAAGTGGCCTCCCTGCTAACTCTGTTTACAGCTACTGATGAGAAGTTTTGGCAGGGCTGTCTGGGAAAACTGTCAAGCTTCTATCACTGATGTGTGATCAGTTCTACCATTTTATGTCACAGTCCCTGGAGTGGAATAAAGTGTCAAATATGTATAAATGTGCGAGCAGGAGCAAGTGCAGCCTCTCAGGCTGCACAGTTATCTTCCTAGCAGAAAGCTCTGTCAAGGTTTGTAAAAAGACTAAGCCCTTTAGCTATTCATTGTTTGTTTCCTTTGTACACAGGAAAGCGAAAAAACTAAAAGAATGATGTTTCAGCCAGCTAACAGCCTTCCTCAGGTATGACCTCCTCAAGATATGAGATTTGAGGAATCCAGCAGCTTGACTGGCAGAGTTAAGGTGTGTGGGAGGAAAGCAAAGCACCCGGGCTGTCTGTTTAAACTCTCCTATTCTGCTGACCATATGCCTTATTTCTAGATCTTGTGGACAGACAACAGATCCCAAATGTTTAAATCTGTCAATATTCCATCTGTTAAATCACGTATGTGTCTCACGGTGTTTACACTGAAGTACTAATGTCTTGGTCATAGGAAATGATAAATAATAATAAAAATAACATACTAACAATACCTCATACTGCAGTACCGTTTCATAATCTGTTCAGTGTGACATCTCTATTTTATAGAGTGCAGGTAACCATGTAATAATCTTGTGACCTCAGTGTGAATGTTGGCCATGCTTTGTGAGTAATACAACACGTAGCCATTAAAGCTGTAATCCTGTTGTCTTATTCAATGATTTTTCTGGGAGATTGGCTGCTCCAAAGCCTGTGAGATAGAGTATAGTGTGATTATCTGATTAGCTGTTTATTTTGAGGCACAGCATTTTCTTGAAATCAGGAAAGACCAAGTGCTACCAACGCTAATACAAGGGCTCTGTGAGAGCTGGTTCTCAGTGCATACTGGGAGCTCTGTTTGCAAGGCATCATTCTTCTGGAATCTAATTCATGCTTGGTAAAGCAGTGTGGGATTTTGTAGCTCTCAAAGGCAGCATTTTTATACAACCCAAGGCAGTTGTTTTTCTATAAAGCAGATATTGGAATTCAGCAAATTAACTATGGAACGAATTACATGGTTATAGAAGGCCTATAAAATAACATCATTTATTTCTGATTTTCTTTTTGCATATTACCTGTAGTTGTGATTACCAGCAGTACTAGATGATGATAATGCTATATATGTAGAAGCTCNTCACAATGTATAGACAGAACACAACCAACAGCAGATTTAGAGCTCACTTGAGAAAAAGTTGCGTGTCACTGTAAAGTCTGAAGGGTGGGATGGGTAACAGGACATCACACCTGAGCAAAGAGTGATAGTTTGCAAGCTGCTTCCCATCCCTTCCAGCAGCAGGTGAGCCATATCTCTGCATGGCCAGTGCTTTCTTCAAGTGTGTGAGGGGCGTTTTCCTCCTTAGAACTCTGCTCAGCAGAATAATCTGGGCTTGGGCCTAGCTCTGAGACAGTAGATTGTTGCAGACCTCAAACACAATTAAAGTTCATTTTAATTAGGTTCCTGTAAATGAAGATGATATTTTCAGCATAGTTTATATGGGCTATTTTGTCTGGTAATCATGTATATTATTTTAGATAACACTTTAAAGTAAAGGTTTATATATAAAATAATAATAAGACATGAGTGTTATATTCTACTATCTGTGTGACTTACTGTTTGCCCTTAACTTGTTAGTGTGCCAATCTTTTCTTTTCTTTGAAGAAATGAAAATCTGGATATTAGAAACCGATAGGCAAACTGTGAGATGAAGGGACAGCCTTTACATTTTCTAAATGTGAATTCATATATGTTTGCTTTTGGTCAAATTCCTCAAAGCAGTGTGACTCTTGGCACAAGGCAATGAGTACAGGCTTGTCACTGAATTAACCACCCTTATCTGTTCTACAGGTGTCACTTTTTCTCAGTTCCTCCACCAAAGACCTGTATTTTACTATTGATAATGCAAAAATTATACACTTTTTAGATTTCATCTAGGAGCAGTGGTAGAAATGTGAGAGAATATTGATGCCTTCCTCTTTTCCTAGAAGAGCAGAGTCAAAAAGAACCTCCTTCTGTTTCTTAAAGGCTGTAAGGTTATTAACTGTACCATTAGTTTTGGAGAGCACCTGTTTAAATAAAATTTGTCCAGGGTATATTATGCTTTTATTAAAAATAGAAGTTTTCCAGTTTGTTGCTGTAAATAAAACACCTTTTCGGTGTGTGCTGGCAGAACTGAATGACCTGAGCACTCTTCAGGCTGACTTTGATTGTGATTAATACTCTAAAACTAGTAACTATTGAAAAAAACCCTCATAAACCTCATGTCATGTTGGCAAGCAGAACAAAAGCTGAAGTCCTACAGATGACTTCATGTATTTTCAAACATGAATCTGTGGGTCAGCACATTCACAATACAGTGCAGGTTATAAGAACAATGTATTTTTTCCTACATGTAATGGGCTACATTTATAAAGGGAAAATCCTTTCTGTGTTTAAACAGTTGGAAAAAAGATTAACTGCAGTTTCATAATAGGTCTGTTAAAGAAGGAATGACAGCTACAGATTTGGCTTTCATTTCCCCCCAGACAGTTTCAGAGACCTGCTTGTTCCAGCATTGTGACAGGAGAATGGCATCAGTTAATACAGCAGGTGTTTGACCATACAGATTAACCAGTGACTGCATGTTTATATGTGTAATGTGCATTGCTGAACAATAAAACATGTGAAATGTCTTTTTGCACATCAATCTGAAATTTTTGCTCTCAGTACATCTGCTTTTAATTCATGTATGGATCGTATAATATAATTTAGCAATCACTGAGTTGCTCATAACTTCTGAGAGCAAATCAGAGCAGTTATGGAAGCAGCTATGTTAACACAGGAGACAGCTTGCTGTTTGTGCTAATATTTGCAATACCAAGTAGATATTTTTGCCTTTTTGTTTTTCAGTTGCTCTAAGTTATTGAGAAACTAACATGACAAGAACAAGTAACAAAAAATGTTTCATGTTTTAAAGTCTGTGCACATAAAGTGCCAAGAAACATGCTACTTATTAGTGAGAGGAAAAACATATCATAATGTATTAATTTGGAGGAATCAGGAAAGATATTCTATTCTATTATTTCTAAAACTGAAAATGTCAAAAATTGGANAAAAAAGAAAAAAAATAAATCTATTGGAAAAAAGCCAAGCAGACACTGCGTTTTTATATTATTATTGGTTCCTCTTTGTTTGGTTTATGGGAAAAAAAGCCTATCAGCATCAACTTTCTGACCTAAGGTCCTATTGGTTTGAGGGGTAAGGAATACTTCTCTCAGGGTTACAGCTGTGCTGATCTTCAAATATAATTAGGAGATAATTTATAGTTAGACGTAACTTTTTTATTGTATAAATAGGAAAATGTAGAAAATCTTCTGGGTGCACAGTTCCTTCAAGTGTTAAATACAGGCAATAAACTCTATAACAGACAAAAATCTAAAGACCAGCTGAGTTTCTCTGATTTTATTGAGCTATCAAATGAGATAATCTGGGGGAAATAAATATAGGCTGTAGTCATAGGCTGAGGAGGATGCGTATCTTTTGAAGCTGTTATTTGTAGACCAGGAGCAAGAAGTAAGAGGAGTGGTTTTTTTGAGAACAGACCCCCACTCCTGTCTGTTAGTAAGTGTTTGTGGAAGTACATTTTAATGTGTAGTTATGTGTGTTCTCACGAGAGCATTTAGTAGACTGGTAGCATTTAGACTAAGGAGACTTTTTTAGAAGCTTCTATTAGGATATATAAAAGCAGAAAGACAGTATTTGGATGGCTTTTTTGGGAAAAGTGTTTGCTGTGGTGGGAATATTACTGTGGAGATGAGAAATTGCAATGTTCAGATTTGTTGTCACATATCCAGGTCAAGTCGCTCCCTTTTCATTCCAAGTGTCTGAAAAAGAGGTTCTTGAAAGATAATTTTTGGATGACTTCTTCCTTTTTAGGGTGGAATTTGTAACAGACTCCCTGTAGATTTTCAAATCAGACCTAATGTTTGGATTGCACCTTTAAAATGGTGAGATTTGTACATTGCAGAATTAGTTTGTTGCCAAGTCTTGTGCTGACTGCCTGCACCAGGATGAGCATTTCTCCTGGATGAATGAACAAACACAGCACCCTAACAGGGCTTCAGATATTGAACTCTGCTCTTAGAAACTCATGGTACTTAATCTGGTTTTATACTTGGCCTAGCAAATGTCAGTGTTTAGAGATCATTAAAAAGCATCAGAATTGTGATCTCTTCAGATGATGACCATAAAACAGATAGACTGTTGTGCCAGGATATTTTATGCAGTTATTCTAGATTGTATGGTAATTTATAAGTTAGTGTTCATTCTGTAAATAATCACATTTTGCTATTTACTACACTTTTAATGTTTCTCGAAACAGCATTAAAACAGGCCTAGCTTTAAGTCAAGGAAATAGTTTATGCACATGTCTATACCACATTGTATAGCCTGTGGTGCACAGTGCAACTCTTCTGGATTTACAGCCCACTGGGCCAAGCTAAGCTTCCTTTGGCAGAACAGCAAATTGAGAACACCCTTAATTTCTTATACTGAAAGTATTAATAGAATGTGATGATCACTATAGAACCAGCAGACTGTGCAAGTGTTCTGTATATCACAGAAATTAAACCAAAACCTTATAGGATATTTTATTCTATGGTATGAATAAAGGAACAATATAGAACTTAGATAAAGTGAAAATCAATTCAGAATTAATCTTTAAATCCTACCCAAACTCAGTCCTGCATCTTGCACATAATTTTGAATACCTCAGGCATCTGCAGTGCAGTATATTATTAACATATGCAGGTGGGCTCTGGCTTATGAAAAATAACATTAAAGAGTTCAGTGCTTTAAGCAAACACTGGACACCCCTCTGTTCCGTTTTCCCCTGTGGCCTCTGAGGGCCTTGAGAACATTGGTTAACTGGCTTTCATCCATGTTTGTGATGTCCTTATAAATATTTCTCACTTATAACTGTGGAAAACAGCATGACAAGCTAATGGAATGAGTGAGCAGCAGAGATGGAAATTGAATATAGCCCTCGGCCCTGGTTGCAGTATTATCATGGAACAGTGTTAAATGAAAGCATTGTGAGACATCTCAGCTTTGGGACACTAAAACCTTTCATTTTGGAAGAGGGGATTTGGCTCTGACAGCATGCTGCAAATGATGCTTGAGCTCGGCACCTCCAGTCCTGGAGCAATGTCAGGAATCACACGGAGCTTGTTTTACCTACAGGGCAGTTCTGTTCAGTGAGGGGAAATGAGGCAATGCTCAGTCCACTGCTGCAAACTCACCAGTGCCTTACAGCTCCAGAGCAGCTGCAGTGGCCTGGGCAATGCAGGAACTACAGCCATAACCTCTGGCTGAGCCAGGTTATCTCAGGGATTATACAAACAGCATGGATTTTCTCCAGAGAATGAGCCACATAAAGGCTCCCCAGAAGTGATATCCCATACCATTCAAGAAAGCAGAAAGCCTTAATCTTTATTTCTGATCTTTTAAATACCACAAAACAACAACAACAACAAAACAAAAAACCAAAAAAAAACCAAAAAAACCCCCCAAAAAACCAAAAAAAACCCCAAAAAATCTCTGCACTCTTAATTGGAGTGAGCCTGCTGGACAAGGAGTTCACAACGATGACCTTTTGAGGTGAGTCTGACTTTGTAGCTTTTGCAAGCTCTTCCCAGTGTGCTGTGCTGTGTTGCATCATGCCAGCCCGAGCGTGGAGCCATGGGGCTGGGAATCCCTGGGGGCAGTGAGAGAGCCTGCTCTGGGCACGTGCTGGAGAGCTGGGAACACCCTGGAGACATTCAGTCCCTCAGCTGGGAAAAGTGTTGCTCCAGCACACCCTTCATCTGCTGTCTAGATGACTCATATTGTGAAAAGATATTTAGTGGGATGGGAATATGCAATTTCTTCCTTTCACTGGTCCTAACTAGGGCATACTGTAAACATGAGTATATTTATAGCTACAGAACTCAGCCTTTTACTCCACTCGTGAGAAACCTGTAGAATTAGCCTGATTCTGTGTTTATTGGCTTTTACTGCTTCCAAATAATGCACAATTTTCAAATAAATTTACATTGGTTGCCTCACCTCTTCCCAGATGTCAGTGCTATAATGCCCTTCTCATTTTGAGTCAAGTTCTCCATTATTAATTCAGCCATTGTAATTAAATGATTAGCTAATCAATTTTTTCCTCCTGAGTACCTGTGCAAATGCATTGAAGACTGATTGATTTAACTGGGGTCACTCAAATATAATTGAGCCTTAACATTATGAAGTGTGAGAAACCAAGAGGAAGAGGCTCTCTGAGNTTTTTTTTTTTTTTTCACACTGTCTCATCAAATGGGAAGAAAATGAGAATTCTTTTAATGGAATTGAAGGTGAGTAAACACCAAAGGCGATGCTGAGGTGAGAGGTGGCACTGCAGTCTTGTGCTGATTTTGTCAGAGAAGTTAAATTCTGTGCTTAACTTTCCTCACTGATTTGTGCAAAGGTGTTTCTGCAGCTCTTATGGAAAGATAAAATGCTTACACAGATGTAAAGGGATAGGAGATGAAGATGTTTTTTATTTCTCGCTCAGTTATATTTTGCAATTGAATGGGTGTTTTCCCAGGTTCCTGGGAAGCATTTAGATCCTGCTCGCTGCCAGAGGTGGTGGTACAGCCTGAATGTGTGAGTAAACTTTAATGATGCAGCAAAGCTCAACTTTTCCTAATATTTCCTGTAGAACAACATAGCCTCTGGGAACAGGAGATTCACTGTCCCGGGGTAAAGCAGGTGGAGGTTCGGTGCTGGGCTGGCTGCAGGGCATCAGCAGCGCTGGTACCGCTAAAGCAAGGCAGCTGGCTCCCTCTGCTGCTTTCACCACGATCTGAGTGGTTTTAAGCAAGGAGAATTTGCCTTCTCCAAGCCCGGCGGGTTCCAGTATCACTGCACCTTCTGGTTTTAATATGATCTCCTTCCGTGGGAGGTGGCTACAGGGCTGCACGTTCCCCCTTAGCTTAAAGTCTGTTCAGACTTTTATAGAGAGGAATATATGTATTTATAACCGAGAATCAAACTGTAATGTGGCAGCTGAGTGTAAGCATTTTAGGTAAGACCTCCATAAAACCATAATTACACCCATCTGTTTCCCTTAAGTACCCAGCAGAAAACAGTTAGCACTTATATATCTCTTGATAGCTCTCTCTCAATCTGGTGTTATGGGGAAAGAGGGAAGTTAATTTCCCCCTTTATTTTCTTTCTAGAAAAAGATAGTACTTAAATTCAAATTTGTGAGTAAAGCAAGCTGAAAGTGTTTGTCAAAGGAGGTTGATTTGTAGATGGAAAGTGTCAAAGCAACAGTTTTTCTCGAGTGTCTCTAACCCTTATGCACCATTTATGGAAAAGGCAGAAAAGGCACATTTCTAATAAAGTTGTGGCCATATGAATAGATATCAACAGTAAAAACTCCCACATACTATTTCTTAAAAATATGACCGGTTTCATCAAAATTTTTGGATGTGAAAAGTGCTTAGCAAATAGCTGTAAACTGAATTCTCATTGAGAAGCTGCACAAATGAGTCTTGCCCTTATGGCCTGGCTGTTCGTTGATTGTTTGCCCAGATTGTCCTCACCTGGGGTAAATCAGTGAACACCTCAGTTGAAGAGGGGTGTGAGAGGCCAATTTCCATCGTGTTAGGGCTGATAAACTGACTCTGATACATTTTATATTAAAAAAAAAAAGAGAAAAAGCTGATTTGAGGCATTATTGGGAAGGAAAAAAAAATGGACTACGAGAAACTACCTGCTTGTGGGGTTTTTACCACTTGTTGATAATAATTTTGGGGACATTTGAGTTAGGATATTTGATACTGCACACTTTAAAATATGGTCACTTACAAGAATTTGCCGACCTGGATACAACCAAGTTCTCTAAAGGTAAGCTCCTTGTTCCTTCTGAAATGTCCTCCTTTACTGTAGCACTTGGAAGTCGCTGTCTCAACGACTTTTGAGCTCATTTAAAGGAACTTAAGACCTTCCGTAGCCAAATGGAAGATCCTGGGACACACCAGCTTGGAGCAGGATGAGCACAGGGAGCTGCAGCAGCAGCTTCCCAGGGAGGGTCCTGCTGACCTTGCAATGCCCGGGACAGGGCCGCCTCATCCCGGACGTGTCCCGGGCAAGGTTCCCTCCCTCATCCCGGGCAGGATCCCGGGCAGGGTTCCCTCCCTCAACCCGGGTAGGCTCCCGGGCAGGGTCCCCTCATCCCGGGCAGGATCCCGGGCAGGGTTCCCTCCCTCATCCCGGGCAGGATCCCGGGCAGGGTCCCCTCATCCCGGGCACGGCCTTCTCATCCCGGCCGCCACCTCCTTCCCGGCCAGTCCCGCGGCACCAGTAGATGGAGCTCCAGGATCCCGATTGCTGAAGGGGCCGTGAAATCGGCGTCGAAGGCCTCTTCGTGGTGTCTTTCTGTGGTGCTGCCCGTTGCCCTCTGCTGTGCCGATGAACTTGCGCTGAGAAATGAATACGAGCGCAGCGCTTCTCAGCGTCTGAGACGTCAGGTTGGCTAAAAAGGATTCGCTAAGCGTTTCATAAAACGATAGAACGATTTGGTTTGGGACGGACCTTAAAGATCACCGAGTTTCCACCCCCCTACCAGGTGTAGGGACACCTTCCACCAGACCTGGCTGCTCAGGGCCCCATCCAGCCTGGCCTTGAGCACTTGCAGGGATGGAGCATCCACAGTTCTCTGGGAAACCTGTGCCAGTGCCTCACCACTCTCAGAGATAAGAATTTCTTCCTGATGTCCAATCTAAACCTACTCTCAGTTTAAAATCAATCCCCCTTGTCCTGCCACTACATGCTCACATAATCAATTCTCAGTCTCTCTCGTAGCTCCCTTCAGGTATGAGTAGGCTGCAATTAGGTCACCCTGGAGCTTCTCTTCTCCAGGCTGAACAAACCCAGCTCTCTCAGCCTTTCCTCATAGCAGAGGGGCTCCATCCCTCAGATAAATTTGGTGGCCTCCTCTGGACTGGCTCCAACAGCTCCATGTCCTTCCTGTGCTGGGACTCCAGAGCTGGGTGCAGCCCTGCAGGTGAGGTCTCACCAGAGCAGAGGGGCAGAATCCCCTCCCTCACCTGCTGCCCATGGGGCTCTGGATGCAGCCCAGGATAGGGTTGGATTTCTGGGCTGGGAGCTCACTCTGCTGGGTCACATCTGGTCTTTTATCCAGCATTTATTGCTGAGTGTCTCTGCCCAAACTATGCTTCCCAAATTTCACCTGCTGCCAGTGACACTGCAGCTCTTAATATCAAATTATCACTGCCAGGGCTATCAAAGATACTGGCAGTTTATACGCCTATTTTGTATTTTGTGTCTATCTAAGCAAAAGCTTCTATGCATCCATATTTAGGCTCTTACTAGAATCACACTACTTAATGATAAAGACATAATTTTCCATCTCAGGGAACCTGTTTCCTCAGGTGTTGCTGGGGCAGGGTGGCTGGTGGCACTTTTTCTGCTGTGTATTTCATGCCAGACCTATCCAAGCCGTCTCTTTAGGCCCAAAGAAGAGAAGCAGGTGTACTCACACACCACAGGATAAATATTTAGATAAATAACAAGGATATCTAAAGCCCCATCTAAAGCTTTCCCATGGACTTTCTGTTAGTACACACTTATACTGGATTCTGTTCAAAGCACAGCAAAGTAGCACAGAGCAGCCAGAGCTTTCTAAATTCCCCTTTCAGATAAAGAAGTTTAGATGTCACATGTCAAATGTAATCTGACCTCAGGGGTTTCAGCCTAGTCTTTAACAGGCATTTCTCACCCTTGAGAAAATGCCCAGCTTTTGAAACAATGCCTCCTTTCAAGCACTTTGGCTTAATATTGTGGCGTGAAGGTCAAGATTGTCTTGTACTGACTGGCGGGAGCACAGCAGCTCTCACAGTGGTTCCTTTCTTCATCTGTGGCTTGTGCTTAACATTTTGAACTAGAAAATGAAGAGAATGAGAAAGTATCATTTTCTGTGTGAGGCTTTGATGTGTTTTGTCTTTTAGCCTCACTATTGTTGTCTTATTGTCATGATACTGAATTCTTATTCTCCTATTAACTGATGCCCTTTATTTGACAGGACTGTTTACTTTTGTTGGTCTTAAGTTTCTGGCAAGGTACACAGACAATTTCGACTCAGACCTTTCAGTGGAAGGACACAGAGACAATTCAGTCTCTCCTCTGTGCAAGCTACCATTGGAATGAACAAAGAATGGACGTGTATGAGCCAGGGCAGCTCAACCCAGGTAAAATGAAGGTAAATTAAAGCCCAGTCAGGCTGGGAGCAACCACCAGAAGGGCTGGCAAAGGTTATATCGAAATGGTTATGTTCTCAGATCTGAATAGAGGTTGTAAAAGGAGCCTGCAAAATGTACTTGTGCAATTGAGCCCCAGAGGCAGTTAGCCAGCAGACAGCTGGCTGGGGACAGGGGGACAAATTCCCCTGGGAACAGCCCTGCTTGGGATAGGTTACACATCCTTGCATCACCCACCCTGTATGAAGTCCTTCCACTCTTGCCCCGGGTGGCTGTCAGGTGGCTGTGTGAGCTGGCCTGCTTTCCTGGGGTGGGACAACATGCCAGGAGTAATGCACTTGTTTGGCAGCTGTGGATTGGAACATGAATCTGCAGTGTGGGGGTCTTAGAGGAGCCCGTGTTGCTCTTGATTCACAAGCCACAGTGGTCAAACAAGCAATTTTTTTTTGATGTAGCTGGCATGTTATGTGTGACCTCTTCTACTGGAAGTGGCCTTTTCTCAGAGGTGCCTGAGTCACTCACTGTCACCTCAGGCTACACTTGCTGTGATGTATTTTTTTTCTCAGACTGAAACTGAAATAATTTAGAAAGGATGCCTGGAAGGACAAGAGAGAGATGGCCTAAGTAGTAGGGCTCTTCTCAGACTCTCAGGAATTGAAGTTGAGGAATTGAAGTATACTTATAACCCATTCCTTTTTAAAATTTTTTTTCCCCACCATAGGAGCCATTTTCACCTGTTTTCAGGTTTTTCCAGGTTTTCCCATGTTTTTATGTCTAGGAGTTTCATAATCTTCAGGAAAAAAAATAGTGTCAACTATGCTGGCATACAAGGAGTGCATAATAATCTACCTGGAGAAATGGACACATCTGTTGCCTGAGTCCTTAAAAGCTCAGTTCTTAATGGGTGAATATCTGAGCTCTAACAATTTTGGCAAGGTGGCAAGGTGTTTGAATTATCCTGGTTTCAAAGTCCTGTGTAATATGATGATATCAAGAGTTGGGAAGAATGTCTCTAAGACTGGCTTTTTAAACGTCTCTTCTTTAGGACTAATTCTGAAGCAAACCTGGGGAGTCAGTTGTGGGTTTGTAGATGCCAAGCTCTTAAAAACACGGTGGGAGAGGCCACTGGGGTGAGCCACTTCCAGTCAGCATGAGCTGGAAGTGAGTGCCCTGAGGTAACTGAGGGAGATTGCAGCACCTTCAGATTCCTATTTCATAATGTGTAATGAGCAGATTAAAAGCACCTTTTAAAAATAGAACNACCTTTTTTTTTAACTGGAAAATCAAATATATTTCAATCAGGTAGTTCAGGCATTGGTACCTATGAAAGAAAAATGGCATTATTTTTGGCACGGAAAGAGTATTGGAAGATTTAGAAAAGAAAACGGATAGCTACTTCATGAAGGTAGCTTTTAATGTGCTTATCCCCAGAGGTGCTGCCCCTTGGGCTGGGAGCTGACTGTAGGCACAAGAATTGATGTGATGTTTGCTGTCTCTCCAGTGGTGATTAACTTTGGAGAAATAAATGTAATTAGTTGAAATACCTTATTTTGTGTTCCTACTGAATGTTATCATTTAAGAATAATACTCACATTTATTAGAAACACCTCTTTAACAGTATTGTTTCACTGGGTTTTTTCCTAAAATAAATTTATCTATGTCTTCATAATTCCAGTGCCAAGGATTAAGGTCTCTGTCGTAGGCAGCCCATGCACTAGCTCCTGCTGTTCCACTTCTTCCACAGAATTTTGTGAATAAAAATGGTGTAAAAATACGTAGCACCAGGCATGGATTCACCTGCAGGATGTGTCCTGTGTGCAGGGACAGCCTTGTGCCTCCAGTCCTTGCAAACCATGGGTGGTTTTCCTGCGTGGTTCTGAGTTTATTTACATGTCAAAGGTGAATTATGGGTCATGGTGTTTGTTTTAAATGAGTTAAAAAGTAAAGAGTTAATTTATCTTACAATTAATAAATTGTAAGTATCTAGATCTTTCTGGCTTACCAGCTGAAGATTTTAGTATTCTCTCATATTTAACAGTCTGTCTGTTTTCATTATGAACTGAATTTGCAATAAAGTACAGGGTTTAATTCTGATAACATTATTATTGGATAATGTGCGTTGCTAAATTTCTCTGTTTGCCCATAATAATCCAGTTTATCCAGATATTGCAGGAAAGGTCATCTAAGAGTTACTTGACTCAAGTGCAGCACGTTGGCAATATGAAATGCCACCTTTTAAAATCAAGACATAAGGAAGTCCTTTAACTTTACTGCTACTTTCTCCCCTCCTTCCAAATAATGTAGCTATGTCTTGATTGTATGGCAGCACAAACATTCAGATTCCTTCATCAAATCTCCATAATTGTGCAGACCTTGATCCTATAAAGCCCTTGCATTCTTCACATAGAAGCTTTGTTTTGTTTTGTGTTATTCATTTCAAGATGGAAATAATGCTTTGCAGTCAGTTTATTTTGATATTCTGAAACCAGTAAACAGTGTCCATGTCAGGGCTAAGGCACAAAGGTTAGCTGCTGAGTCTGGCTCTGTTGCATAGCTGTTCTGGGGTTAAGATGTGTACTTAGTGTTCCAGATCTCTGATATTATTCATAATTCTAGAGAAAAAAAAAGAGTCAGTTAATGAAAAGTAAAAATTTTTGAAGTGTGTAACACTGTGTCACACAAAAGATGTGGTGAGAGGGTCGGATTGCACCTGAGTGTTTTCCAGCATTGAAAATGTGGCAGAAATGGGGCAATACTTCCTCAAAATTAATATGCTCCTCCTGAAATGCATTATTTACCAGAAACATGGGAGTTATGGGGATTTGGGTTGGTGTGGTGGTGATTTTAATTCACCATCTGCCTCCCTAGACCCTAATAGCCTTTCATTTATTTCATATTCACTAGGGCATAGAAAATGCTCAGGGTGTTTAAAATATTACGTGGTTTAAAAAGAACTAGATAACAGAAATTATAATTATTAAGCATAGGGGGAATTGCATTGAAAAGTTTTTGAGTGCTTTCCAGGAGGATGCACAAGCTCAGACTTGCCTGATCTATTTTCACTTATGTCCTCTCACAGTCTCTTTTTCTGAGCCATTTGGGAAGCTTCCTTGTCTGCACATTGCTCTGTAAGGGGTAGGTGTGCCATCTGCATATTATTGTAAATTAGAGGATCCATCCATCTACTAACTTAGATGAGTATGGCTTTCCTGCAGGACTTTGTTAAATTGTGTAAATTTAATTTTCATATCCCTTCTGGAATATTGAACAAAACTAATTTTCTGACTGTAGGGTTTGAAAGCAGAAGGGGCAGTAAGTTAATATAATTAATCATTGTGTCATTGCTGCAGAATAATGGACTAATTCTCTTCCTAATTTCCAGTTACTTATCATTTGAAATCTCACAGGGAAAACAGCACTGTGTAGAAAGAACAAGGAACAACCAATTAATGTAAGTGTTTTGTTTCATCATCTTAAGCAACTGTAACTGAACTGAGGAAACTCTGGTTGTGATTTATTAGTTGCATTTTTTGAGTTTTTATATACAGCTGGATGTTTGCCTGAACTGCTTCATATGGAAAAAATAATGCATTTCCCCATATTGCCATATTTTTGTACATCAAATTTGCATTTTAAAAATAACAGTCGAGTACACAGAATAATTAGCTTGAGTTAAAATGAACAAAACAAGCCATCTAAAAAAAAAAAGCCATCTTTGTTAAAAATTTTAAATATTTTTTATGCCAACTCTGAAAAATTAAACCCCCCTGCAATGATAGAAAGTCAACTGTGATCTGCCAGCAGGTCCTAATTTGAGCCTCTTAAACTAAATACTTATGTTTTACTTTACAGGACAGTTTTGAATATTTGTTTTACAGCTGATCATTTTAAATGTACCTACTACTGTCACTCATTTTGATGTGGAATTTTGGGCTCTACTAAATCTTTGCAGGATCAGGTTTAGAGTGGCACAACAAAGATAACCAAGATCTCTTCTCTCCCCCTCTGGGTTTGGAATCTGGATGATTTTAGAGAGAATACCAAGAAGGTGAAAGAGAACAAATAGGAATGAAGCACTGGGATATACTGGATCAGAGATAGCCTAAGGGAGGAGCTGGGGAAAAAAGCATCATGGAAGTGACTGTGTCGAGCCCATGAAGATGCAGCTGAGTGCCAGATGAGGTGATGGAAAGGCAGAGTGGGAATGGAGGAGGGAACAGGAAGTTTTGGCATGTGTGAGATAAGACTCCCTGGGATGGGGAAGTGAACAGAAGAGGAAGATAATTCGGTAGCTTCTGTTGCTGTATAGAGTTCAGCATCATTTCTGGCAGCAAGCTGGAAAGCATTTAAAGGCTGAGCTTTCAACTAAAAATTCTCATTAAGTACAGGCCCAGTAACCCTGTCTGAAAGGTTAAAGCAAAACCACCAAACAAGGCAGCGTTTTCCCCATTGTTTTTTATGTAAGTAGAGCTAATTGAACTGAACTTGGAGGAAATACTAACTCGAACCTTTTTATTTTCTTTCCTTAAACAGGAATTCAGCATGAACTGTTAGTTTGAAGTTTTACTAATTTGGGACAACTTTAGTCACTGCTGAACCCAAATGAGAACCAAACTGAATAACTAACATATCTGACTGTCTAAGTAGATGTAAAATTTCAGGATCACTTTGCAGCAATACTGTTTTCTGAATTTTTCGTTTTGATCCCACTTTTCATTTATCCTGCCCAGATTCTTTCCAGGCTCCTGCTTTGAATCAGGTGCTGCTATGTTTTGTAGCAAACCTTCTGGTGAGATGAACTGGAGAGTATTCATGTTGGGGTTAAGACTGTGTGAATAGCATTGCTCAGAGTCCTCTTTTTTTGATATTGCTCAATTACTGCTTCCATCCTCGCAGGGAGCTTCAGGAAGGGTGCAGAGGAGTGACCTACCTGCCTGCCAGACACTAGAGAGAATATTTCTCCATGTTGTGCTGTGCTGTCAAGCCAGCTGTCCTCATTGCCTAATTGTCAGATGAGCACTGCTTTGACAAATCACTTGGAAAAAAACAGATATTGGGTGGGTTTTCATCTAGAGCTCACATCAGGTGTTTTTAGGAAAAAAGCTGGGAGATTCATATAGAAATTGCCACACAAGAGTTCATGCCAGTCATATTGTTAGCAAACTTAAAAGCTGCACAAGCAAGCTTTTGGAGTTTGATTTTTGTTTTCCTTTCTCTGGAGAACATGGTGTCAAGAGCCCATTTTTTATTTTAAGAATAGTCTCAAAAACTTGATTGTTCTTTGATCCTAATGCTGTGCTGAAGGTAGTTCAAAGTTATAAGGAGTTATGTACACTGTGTCTTAATGAAATGCTTGTCTGAAATTGTACTGATAGCCTGCTGTGAAAAAATCAATTTGCCATCAGCAACTGAATGTACTTGATGCTCAATTTAGTTCACCCAACTATTTCACGTTCACTCCCTGTAGTAAAACAAAAGGGTCCTGAGAATTAATTACAGTGTTAGCATCTGCTCGTGGCAGCTTTGCTGATATACTTGGTGGAATAAGATTCTTAAGGTGGGAAGGAGATGGAGTGTAAAGTTTCTCCTACTGCTATTTCTTATGCAAATATCTTCTAAAGGACAGGCTCCTCTGGTGTTTTCTTTTCTTTTTCTTTTGGCATTACAGCACTCAGTTATGTTGAATACTAGCAAATACTAATTGCTTCCAGATAATTTGTGTTATGTCAGTTTTTCCTAGTTCATATTTCCATAACTATTGCTGGCTGCACAATGGAATATTGTTTATTTGAATGTTGGTAATAACATTTCTTAGTTTAAAATAAATTAAAGATTTTGGGGGATCAGTAGATGAATGAGAAGTTGCTGAAATTGAAGGTTTCTGGGATTCCCAAAGTTGAATCTCGTATTAGTGTAATTCCAACTCGCTGTGCACACTGGAACAGCCTTGAATGCTGGACAAGAATACATTTCTCTTGTGCAAAGGCTTCTTCGACAGTTTCACCTTTCTTAACATTAAACATTGTCAGTGTGCTCACATGCCAGTCTAAACTGAGGTTTTATTGTGCTGAACATATAAACTGAGTTGCAACACAAGCACACAAAATATCAGTAACTTTAAGATTTTAGTATTTGATAATTTTTTATTTTAATGCAAATTCAAGTAAATAAATCTTGGCCACTTGGTCTAGGAGAGGGATCGTGTCCCGTAATTTTTGCCAGGGCTTTTTATCTTTTT
Organism: Horornis vulcanius; assembly: GCA_013401035.1. Lineage (NCBI taxonomy): Eukaryota > Metazoa > Chordata > Aves > Passeriformes > Scotocercidae > Horornis > Horornis vulcanius. Next base: position 11 of record VZUA01002593.1, on the reverse strand, counting down.
TTTTCCTGGAC
>VZUA01002592.1:8603-22200 GCA_013401035.1 Horornis vulcanius | reverse complement strand
AAAAAAAAAAAAAAAAAAAAAAAAAAAGTTTAACTACTAGACAAAAAGATATGAATTTTCACATACATGAGAAAGCCAGAGAAGGATTTCCAAATATTTTGATAATAGTAAATGAAACAAAGTCATTCAAGTCCATAGACATTAAAACACTGAAGAAAACATGCAAGAAGTTATAATTATTATTATATTTCCAGCTATGGTGAAAGACAATTGACATTCTCAGACTGCTTAGCCTCCTGTGCATCTGACCAGCAACAATAAGACAAAAGCCTCCTTGCAGCATAGCAAATATCAGTTCCTTGCTCATGAATCTAGACATGCCTTTGTGCAGCTCTTTTGGACAGGCAAGTCCTATCAGTTTTCTAAGCACAGCATGAGAAGCTTAAATTTAGGTGCCAATAGATCAAATGTGTTCTACAGGCAATGTTTTAAGCATCCCAAGACCTAACAATTTCAGCAGGACAAAGCACCTGCATAAAGCAAATGTGTCTACCACGTGAGAGTGGGGTCATGAACATTTTATTTGGTAGCAGAGAGGGACAACCTTGTTACAACCAAGGGAACAGAAATCACTTGTGTCTACAGCATAGAATGAAAGAACATCTTTGACCACCTGCCAGTGCTGATAGCCCTACTCTCCTACCTCCTGCTATTAATAGTTCCCAGTACTAAAAAAAATGTACCAGGCATTTCAAAGAAAACTATAAAAACTGCAGCCAATGCTACAACTCTGACTAGAGAATGGCATTTAACTAAAAGGTGGGAAAAGACTCCAGGTGGATACTATTTACAAGAGTAGACTTATGGGGCAGTGTCTTTATGAAGCTGCTTCTGAAACTGCATCTATCAATTGTTTTAAATGTATCTGGGTTACTTCATCTCCAGAAGCAACCACATATGCAACTCTTGGTCAGACAGTGAAGCCCATGTACATATCCTACAATTCAGTCTTGCACGCCCAAAAGAAATGCAGAAATACAGCTTGTATTGGTATTAGAGACCTTGGAGGCTAGCATTTGGTCTAAGCTTCACTTAGCGGAAAATGGAGAGAAACAGCAATCTCTGTATCCTCTAAATTGTGAAAATATCTTAAATGGGAAGAAGCATACTGTACTTTGTGATTGTCCTTTTCTCACCAATGCCTATAGAGACACCCTAAGCAACTAGCTTTGACTAAATTCTTAGCTCTTAGCTCAAATAAAATACCCAATTTTATTTTAATTTTTCTGGTTTAGATATAACTATTGGATCAACCAAGCTATAACTAGTTTAACATCAGCTATGAAAAGGACAAATAAAATAACTCTATGCTAGGAGGTAAGTCTGTTCACAAGCAAGTGAAAATGAAAAGCGTATTAATCAATCCCATTTTAACAGACATAGCAGCATGCCAGAACTCCAGTTACAAAAACTGACAGAAATGTAATAATGCCAGTGCAATGCTGGTGATTGCCAAGGAAAAGGACACCGTTTTCATACTCCTACAGAAATAGAGTTAGAATGGACAAAGAGAGCAACAACAACAACAACAACAACAACAAATCAGTCAAATGAGTACTAGTTTGACCAGAATAAAATCATGTTCACTAAACAATATGGTATCCTGAATATCAGCAAACACCTCTGAAGATGTAACTCATGAATGTAATTTTACAGATCTGCTGAAAAAAAGAAACAGGGCATCCTCAAAGAAAACCTTTCCTTCCTTAAAGAAAAAAGTTTTTGTAACAGGGCACAAAGTGCACATTCCACCAAAAAAGACTTCCTCTAAGATTCTTGCTTGTATTTTTCTCCTAAAATTGCACAATTTTCCGGAAGTTCTGCAGTTTCAGGACACAAAAATTATTCAGATAGCAATTGACTGAGTCACAGATTGTTAAGTATTTGAGGATATAAAAATGGTGCTTTTCCATAAAGCATGATGGTTAATTTAAATACCATAATCTTAAGTTATGAATTACTGTTCCATTATCAATCATTTAATGAAAACCAACAATTTTTAGTATTCCATGAACTGATCTTGGTCATTTGTATTACACAGTTCAGGATCTGCTTGGATATACTTGGGGTAATAAAATTGTTGTGCCAATCCTTTGCAGATGGAACTTTACTATCTTTCACTGATTCGGCTAATTAGTGCATTGGATAGTATTTATTAAGCCTTTCAGCAAAATGAGCTTCTTGATCAAATGATACAAAATTAAAAACTACCTGTGTAGCAAGTCACTACACTACTTTTCTCCAAAGTACTGGTTTGGGAAAAAAAATGTTCAAAAGCAAAACCACTAGTGGATTTATTTCATTAATTTGGAAGGTTACAAGTAACATGTCCTCCCAGATGACTTACTGAGCTTTGTCATTCTACTGACCCACTGTGGGACTTAAAAAATGCTGTGTAACTATCAGCATAATAATATCCTATAAATAAGTTGAACTAAAATATGACATTATTTGTAATAAAATACCTGAAAGGAAAAACCAAATGGCAGGAAATGGGAAGGATAAATTTATTTCAAGCATAACTTTAGGAACAGAAATACTGAAAAATATCTTTTTGAACAGTGAAATTTAAGATAATGATAAGAAAAATAAAGGGACTTGATTTTATTTTATGCTATTTCAGATCAATAATTCTCTGAATCTCCCTTGTGGAAAAATGATACAACTCTAATGAAATGATTCATAGCTCTAAACCATTTTCCTTAGTGAACACAGTGTACATTAGCAGGACTTCTAGAAGAGACTGTTTCTCTTGAAGATTTATTATTGTGAGATTATGGAAAGATGATCTGGATGGCTCAGCGTATGAAGTCTCATCATCCCAGCAGAAGTACTCTGCTCATCCAAGAGGCAGGCACACATTTAGAAGCAGGAAATAGAGCTCAAATTCTGAAGCTATAGGGATTGAACTGAGTCTGAACAAGCTCATATTGACTTGGCAATAAGCAGAAAAGCAGCAACAACTGTGAACTATCAGCCCAACACCAAGTAATACATGCTGGCGTGAGCAGTGGAAGAGGTCTACTTATCTGTTTAATTGAAGGAGGCACTGCAATAGCAATAGCAAGAAAAGGATGTGAGCAGGGAGATAAAGGAAGGAATAAAATAATGCACTCTGACATTTTTAGTGAGGCTGTTAGATGTTTGCTAACAAGAAGTAAAAACCCTTTTCCTATGACCAGTGTCAGTATACCAGAAAATAACCCAAGTAAAGCACACTTGCTGAGCAAATTTCACTTGTGGTATTAAGCACACAAACTTCAAAATACAGTTCTTGCAGATCAAATTTTCAAACTGCCCCATGAAAATATTTTCTATCTAGTTCCTGAAACAGAAGGATTAAAAAATAACAACATAAGCTACAGCTTAAATAGTATCTGTCAAAATTGCAAAGGTAGTGTAATTGATTGTATGAAGGGTTACATATATTGGTTCAGTTTAGGTTCCATTATTTAAAAAAAAACACAAACCCCAAGAAATCAGAAAACATAGTGGGTGATAAATGTTTTGGCATGACCCATGGGATAATCCAGATGCCCTACTGACTTCGGCAGTGAGCCCACCCCCAAGACACTGGGTGACACTGAAAGGAAGTCCAGCCATCCTGTCATCCAATCCAGCTGGATTTGGTCTAGCCCATGTGGTTCACAGACACCAGCTCCTACTCACCCCTGCTGTTTCTGCCCCATTTTTTCTACACAAAACTCCATATACAGAGCAGAATTCTCATGGCAGACCACCACCTGACCGTAGGCACGCTCACGTAGGGTAACGTGACGAAGGGAGGAGCACAGTGCTGGAGCTCAGCCTGCACACTGCCTGTCTACCAGAGCTCTCCTGCAGCCAGGTCACAGCACAAACAGCGCAGCTTCCCTCCGTCCCGGGAGCCTGTACGGCCGAGCATGGACCCAGTCATGCACACCTGGGAGCCTGTAAAGCCCAGCACCTTGGCTAGCACACAAGAGATCAGAGACAGAGACTAGCTATGACTGCAGAGAAGCTAAATATATTGGAAGCATAGCTGCAGCTGCAGCCCTAGGTTCATCTTCCAAGCTTCCAAGATCTTTCAGATAAGGGATGCTGAGGTGAAGGAGTGTGCAAGGACATGTACAGGTTGTAAGAAATGTTTAGAGGCGGAGGCAGTTCTGGAGCATTTGCAACCTGGTATGAGTACAGTTTGTACATTAGGGATGTGAAGCAGGGCAAGCAAGACAGAGTTAGAGCAGCCGGAAGGTGGGAGGACATGAATTTAGTTGAAGAAACAGAAATATGGAATGAGGGAGTGGGGACTTTCTGCAGGAATAGCGGAAGATCCTATTTTGGATAGCTATAGGGAATCCATCAGGAAGCTGTGGCTCTCAAATACTTTGCAGCAAGACTTCAAGACTCAGAAAATTTAGCAGCTTTGTACTTTCTACTACAAAATTATTCTTTTCTCTCAATGTCACTTGCACCTACATTAAAATGTTCTCCCCCTGCCCCACTCTGCTTTGCATGCCACACCTCCTCCCAACCTCACTTGGAATAACTTTTCTATACAAACTAGGGAGCACACTCCCCAGGGGCTTACATACCATATCTTTCTGTAATATCAAATAAAATGCAAAATGAAGTGCACAAATACAAACTGTGAAAGTGGGCTCATGAAGAAACTGGGCTCCACAGTTGTCCTTGTCCCCAGGACACAGTGTGCTCATCAGAATCCTGCCAAGTGGCAGGGACACCACACTAAAGGAAAATCATAAACCTTTTGATTCCACTCTGCGCCACGCACGTGCCATCACATGGGCCCAAAATCTACAGTCCAATCAAAGAACTTAATTAATTGCAATGGGATTTAAGTGAATTTTTTTTTCATTAGTCTGCCCTCTGTGCTTCAGGAATTACCCAGGTATGTCATGTGGTAGCAATAGTCCCAAATGCCAATATGTTTCAATAACAGTGCTATCTTAATTATTGCTGTTAAAGTCACTGCAACACCACAGTGGTAGCCTTCCAGTACAGTTAAGAGAAACACAGGCTGAACTCCCAGTGCTCAGACTTACTTTCTGTGTGTGAGGGAAGTAATGATTAAAACCCTTTTGAAGATCACCATCAAAGCCTATTTTGCTATTGATTTATACTGAATGTTAATAATTAAACAGCTGACATATTTCTCAGCTTCCTCTCATTGAGACCCTGTAAAAGGTAATCTATTTATATTCCACTCAAGATCTCTAGTGGTTCTTTACTACCTCAGTATCCAGTAAATACTCACTAAGCTTATTATGGAGCAGGACTAATATTTCACTCGAATTGGTAGGAAAATGGCTTCTTTAGCTCCCAACAATAGCTGTTGCTGAATCTGTGAAGTGGGAAGAATCTGCGTAACATGCAAAGAAGCTACCCAATCCCTTTAACAGCTTCTTTAAAAAGGGATTGGACCCAATTCATGAAAAAAAAAAAAAGTATGTTCAGTGGGTGGTAACTTAGATGCAGTTCTTTTATGTATATGAGGGTTAGCCAGAGTGTCTGAATAAAAAAAGGAAGCCAATCTGCTTTTATTCAGGCATAGCACCATGTGGGCTGAATGTGAAAAATAGAAATGGTGTATTAAATGCAATTCTGAGACTCATTTTCTTGTTAGTAAAAATTATGGGAATAGGAGCCCAGCTGAAGTGTGTAACACAATGCTATGTTTCAGTGATGGTTGTAAATGTGGGTCCCAGAACAAAAGTTGGTTTTCCCATAGCCAAGGACTATGGTGATATTCTTGTTTCTGCTATCCTCAGGGAAGAGCTGTAAACACCTGTGAGAGAAATGACTGATTTCTAGTGACGTTCCAGTCCTTCTCACGTTCCCTTCTCACAGCGGCCCAGTGTGTGTAAGAGTGCCCTTTCAAGGGTCTGCAATAATCCTGACATTAAAACCAAACCACATTAGATACCAAAGGGACATTTTTTCATTCAGCCTATATGTCCTTGTATATCTTCATTCTGGGGCACAATGCCAGGGGACCAATTGCAGTAGAAAATTCTTGTACTTTTCCTAGATCAAATTTACATTTGTAACTCATTACACATCTCATAAAATGGACAGCTTTTTAAAATTGAAAATCAAACCATCAGTTTCTGCCAGATTAAAAGTAAATAAAAAAATATTTCAGGAACTGAAGGCACACTTGAAGTTCGCAGGGGTTACTGCATTTTATTAAAACAGGTCTTTTATGAAGCACCTCTGTCATTAAACCCATTGCTGCAAAGCAAGGAGTCCTTTTACAGTGATAAGATTTTAGAACAGCTTCTTGATCATTTTGTACCCAGATTTCTAGGAAAAATCAGTGAAAAGGATGCAAAAAACTTCAGGTTTCTCTACAAGTTATTTTTGTCTGTTTCCACAGAGAAGTGAAAAAGAAGACTGCCATGAAAAAGTGGTCTGCATAAACTGATCAACCCACGTAGGAGACTGAATTCTCTTACAGAGTTTCTATCTTTCAAATCTCTTCAAGAAGTCTTTGCCTTTATTATTTTTAACAAGGCCTGAATGACACAAGCATTTGTAAAAATCCAAGCCAGTAAATAATTTTAGTCTAAGTCAGAAAGGGCAAACTATCTGCAGGAAGCAGATCAATAATTTATGGCTCTACAAGTAGACTGCCAGTATCACAAGCATGATTTAGACTGCCTGTTACATAAATGACTGATGGATTTGGTATAAAATTCCAATTTGTGGTCTGTCCTGAACACTGAATTGCAATCCAAGTATACTATTTTCTTTTAAAAAGTGATCTTTCGATCATCTTCACTGAAGCGAGAGTGCAATACATGAAGGTGTATTCCACTTCTGGGGGGCCTGTGATGGCCTGAAGTACATAAAATCATACTCAGTTCAGTAGCAATCCAAGTGGGATATTCAATACATGTAATTTCATCTAGCCACATTAAGACAAGATGTATCATCACTCTTCCACTGGCAGGAAAAGGCACCCAGACATAGCTCAGAATAGATGCACAGTTTTCAGACAGCTTAAAATGTCCAAACCAAATGGGGAAATTAATCTTGTTTGCAATTACTAAGAGCACTGCACCCATCCATAGCCAAACATGCTCTGCCACGAGATTTTCAAGACCAGTCAGTCTTCTGAGTACTTATTTGGGGTCTCCAGCCTGCACTGAAACCCATGATGTTCAAAGCTGTCACATCACCTAACTAGATCAATGCCATCCTGAACCTACCTACATTGACAGCCACCTCATGTTTGACAGAAGTGCAGACAGTCTTTCAGGGAAGTTGATGGATAGGAAAAACAGTGGAATTATTTTATCGATCCTTGGGTAAAGCTTCATTTCCAAAGAAATCTGAAATTGTTAGCCTGGGGTTCATTCCTCCTGTGTCTTCATTAAGATATCTAGGCTCTTTCAGCACTCTAAACTAGTCAGTAATCCAAGAAAAGACTGGACTTTTTACATAGTTACAGTGTAAGTGTAGTAAATGAAACAAAAGCCAAACTACTACTGAGTTCAAGAGTGTCCCTACTGTCTTGAAAATATTTCAGTTTATACATACCATCTTCTTGGGTTTATTACCTTTCAATTATTTTGCCTAAGGCTATTGAGCATGACTTCTGGCCCATAACAGACTGATTTATCATGTCATACAGGGATCTTTATGGTATTAATGACCTTATTCTCAATAGCTGGAATTGTGCTAAAGCAGAAGTATAGGGGGCTAAACAGCAGCTATAACATGAAATTTGAGATCTATAAAGCAATACTCAGAATTATACTTCGGTGTCAAATTTCTCCACTCCGTTCTGACAGGCTGAAAACCACAATGGTAAAAGCTTTTCTCCAAATCAACTGACATGGGTTGTCCTACAAAAACCACAGGATGCTCTGCTCTGTTTCATTAATATTCTTAACAGCTCCCTTAAAAGAATCCTGTTGACATATGGTATTTTTGGGAAATAGGGTCATGGGGGAGGGAACTTCTCCTCTCCTAAGCCCCATAAATCTCTCTCTCTCCCAAGATTTAGGCAGGCCAAAGGCACTTATGGCTATTTACATAGGAAGACAACGCTTACGTATAGTCTCTCAGTTTCTATGGCAGCACAGCTCCTATAAAAACACAGCTTAAAACCACAGCTCTCCAAGCTCACTGGCATCCCTGTGTACTCGCAGACACTCCCTTAGCAGTGAATTTCTCCCCGAAACATGCCAGACTGTGTAAATTAGCACTGACCCCACCACTGGCAGGGCGAACAGCGCGGTGCCACGGAACACTCCCGGTGTGAATTGCCAGTGGTTACTGCCTCTGCTTCCTGCCCTCCCTCCTACCTCGCTCCAGCATCCTCACTGGGATCACCCAGGGCTTGCCAGGCAAGCAGTGGGAACGGAAAACCACGCCAAAATGCACACTTTCCTTTTATGTCCCGCCGCGTCCTCCTCTCCCTCCAAGCAAACTGAAAAAACATCACTTAGAAAATTAAGATGAAAAAGACTGAAATCACTGCAGCCTTCACTGTTGCTAAGATTACGCAATAGAAACACCTCCTAGATAATGGGATTTGTCAGCATCAGCTGAAAAAAAATGCCTACTGCATGATAATATTAAGAAATCAACTATCCATACAAACAGGAAGTGCCTGATGCTATTTTTTAGTTCATTCAATGCCTGAAGCAAAGCCATATATTACTGGTAACTAAAGAGATAACTGGAGCACTTTTAGAGAGTTTACTTAAATTTTACACTGCAATTAAAGTGTCTGCTTTACACAGACTCTTGCTTAATCTTCTTACTACTACCTTTTGCCATTCCGAGGAAGAATTACAAGATTTGCATTTTACTACTGGAACACCTAATTGAAACCAATAAAAGAGAATATATTCTCTAGGGTATCCAAAAGTATCCTGCATGCTTATTAAAAATTAAATGTAATAATGTTTAAAAATACATGACTTCAATTGAAACTCCAATGGGAAGGATTCTCTTAAAGGCTGAAAAAAGAAAAAAAATCTGCTTAGGACAAGAATATTCCTCAAAAAAAAAATTGAAAATTTCTTTATGTAACTGAAGTATCACATCATTATGTGACAGCTTTCCCTTCTGATGCTAAGAGAGCCTTGGACTGGCAGGAGATTTGGAAGTTTTGATTAACAACCTACTGGAGCTGCTGGCAATGTGCCTGGGTGTTTCAGATTACTGCTGCTATAGAAACTCCCCTGGGTGACTGCTGCTTTTCTTTTTTTTGCATTTCTAAAATGTTGATCTTCTTTTTTTTTTTTTTGTCCTTTTGCAGTTTGTTCCACTTAGTAGCAATTGCTGCACTACTGTTCTACTCTCACTGAGTGAATAGCACAGCTACACAAACAGCTATCATTACAGAAAACAGGCATCATAAATGAGCTTGCCATATGCCTTGTCAGCTGGCCAAACTGATGACACGATTCTTTTAGAGCAGTCTGGGTAGTTCATAGGAAGTATACACATTTCAGGAAGCTGGCAATTCATCGCTTTTCTCTGAGTATAAAACTAGTTAACAGACTTTAGGGGCTGGTTATATATGAGTTTAATACTAGCTTAAATGGCTATGTAAAGTTTGTAATTCTAATGTATCCAAGAGAGAACACGGTAAGGACTACAAAATCAAACAAAAATAAGTAATTTTTGTGTAATATTCCCTTCTTTCATTCTTTCATTTCACTTNTTTCTTTCTTTCTTTCTTTCTTTCTTTCTTTCTTTCTTTCTTTCTTTCTTTCTTTCTTTTTCTTTCTTTCTCCTTGAGATAATCCAAACTGTTCTAATATGGTGGGAATAAGGTGCCTTTCTACAGCACCACTAGGGGTGGCCAGACTTCAGGGGGAGCAGGAGCAGGACCACAAGCACTTTCAATTGCTACTCGGTGGAAAAGAATACTAAACAGTGAAGTGACACGGAGTGCAGTGTCTGACTGCTGCCCTGAGCATCTGACCAGGCTGCATCACAAAGTTACATCAGCTCCACCAAAAGCCCACCCAGGCCATCATTAATGAAGTGAACTGAGTCTTCTGTACACACCAGCCCACCCATACACACAGCTGCAATCATGGTCCCAAGATGCTCCATTTTTAACATGAACATACATTGACACAAACATTGTGCTGAGCCCAGTCCACAACACCGGCACTTGTGTTCCCCCACTTTTCCCCGTGAGAGGAGGCCAGTCACTGCCTGGCTAATCTCTGTCACTTGTGCCTGGTGCCCTGCCTGCCAGAGACTGCTCTCCACAGGAATAGGCTGCAGGTAGGATAAGCTGGTTCAGCAGTGATGTATTTCCTGGCATCTTATCTGTGCACATACAGACAAATTCTGATCTGATGGGGCACAGCAGTGTCCTACAGCCCCTGCATTAATGGATGAGCTGCCCCTACCAGAGTAGCTCATGTTGCTCACACCATGCTCCAAGGGCTCCCAGGAAACGAGGGATACTGTGAGACTTCTACAGGAGGAATGAACTGCCTTCAGCTGGGCTCAGGAGAGATGCCAAAGGGGAGGCCCAAACACACTCCTCAACACAGATATGCAGGTGACTGACATGTTGCAATGAATAAACCATCTGGGTCAAGTAAGTCACATTGGTATGTGGAAATCCTTGCCTGGGAGATTTTCTTGTTAGCTGCCCATTTACTTAGGTTCAAAGCAGGTGAAATGCTGAGTAACTTCAGCTCTCAAGAAGGTCCATGAAAGCAGCCTCCAGAGAGTAAATAAGGTCTAGCAAATGGGTTTAAAGTAAAGCACAGAAATGTACTTTCTGCATTCTCCTTACAAAGCAGTGCCATCAGAGACTCGATTGTGCTGTGTCTCACCTGTTTGGAAGATTGCTAACTTTTTACTTTGTCCTCCAGAACTTAAAATTAGTACATGTGAAACAAGCTGCTAGAACCACAGTTCTGAACAGAGCCTTCTAAATATTGCTATAACTCGTCATACCCATTTCATATCTGCTGGAGCTTGCTGAGAGCCTGAAGCAGAAACCAAGATAAAGATAAGTGTAAATCATCTCTACTATTTACAGACAGTATCCAGGCAAAATCCAAACCAGAATAATTCAGAAAACTTTTTTTTTAATCTACTTCACTGATCAAAGCTTACAAAGAAATGGGGCATTGGATCAAGGCCCTTATCAGTTGCTAGAGTTACTATGAGGAAGAAGATTGCAGATCTGAAAAACATAAAAACAATCAAAACATCTTAAAATGAGAAATTACAGAAATGTTCTCAAGTAAATTAAGGTGAAAGTAAGAGCCAGAAGGGTTTTAGCAAAAAGCCCCAGCGAACTCCAACCCACAAACATGCATGTGATTCTAAGGAGATGCTTCCTATGCTGCATAATCCCATTGGAAATCCCATTTATGTCCCTCTTGGTCTTTCACTAGTATGCACAAAACCACCTAAGTTGGCAGCAATCTCTAGAGGTCATCTGGTCCAAGCACCCATCTCAAAGCCAGTCCAGCCAAGTTCTGCATACCTCCAAGGATGGAGATCCCTCAGCCTCACAGTACAATTGCTCTCATGATTTTACCCCAGTCATTTCCCCAAATGCCTACCCTTTAGTCACAATTTTCTGTTTCCTTTAGTCTATGGCTTCTGGTCCTTTCACTACACAGCTCTGAGAAAGGTCTGGCTCCTTCTCCTCTGTATGTCTCAGGTAGTGAAGACGGCAATGAGACCTCCCATCAGCCCTCTCTTCTTAATGCTGGACAAACCCAGCTCTCTCAGCCTCACCCTGCAAAACCTCAGATGCTCTCCAGCCCCATGACCACTTTGGAAGCTCTCTGCTGGACTCAACTCAGCATTTCAGGGAATTTCTTTTAGTGGAGGACTCCAAACTGGTTGCAGCTCTCCTAATGTGCTCTCACAAGGAGGGGAAGGAGGGGAAGGAAGCACTTGCTGTGGTAACACTGCCTGGGACATGACTGCCTGTGCACTGGAAGGACACACTGCAGATTTATCCACAACTCATCATCCATCAGGGATACTTCCAGAGCTGCTTGCCAGTCAGCTGGCCTCACGGTCTGTGCTGTTGTGCAGGGTTATCCCAGCCCAAACACAGGACTTTGCAATTTCCTCTGCAATGAAACATTTGCAATCTTTCAGTGTGGTCTGGCTTATTTCACCCTTCTCCAGACCACTTAGCTGTGAAGGAATATAATTACATGTTGCCATAAATTCTTTTAAACCACAGGTGAGATAAATTATTAGAGAAAACTACCAACTTTTTCTGTAATTACTAATGCAAAATTTAGAAGAAAGGCTTTGAGTCCAAACTTGTAATACAAAACAAAACTGCACAATAAAAAAATAAAGTAACATAAAGAAATAATATGTTCCTCTGTATTGCATTTATGGTTCAAACCTTAAAAATGGCAGCCTATGTAGTATCTAGCAGCAGTACTTTCCAGGAAGAATATACTGCACTTTTAAAATGTCCAAGAAGAAACATATAAATTTATTTTCATGAGGAAAAAAAAGCAATAGATGTTGAGGCTGGGTTCTGAGCACTTTTAGAGTCTCATATTTTCTACTTTTCTACCATCACATTTCCAGACCTCAAATGTTATCATATCACAGCTCACTTCAGAATCAGAAAAAAGGGAGAATCTTTCTCAGGACTCATAACTTCCATTGCGGCTGAGGTTTTTCTTTTCCACAAATGCAAAGAAGATGCAAAATACCCACATATCACAGCTTAAACATGCCACAATCTCACAACATCCACAACACCCTCATTAATCTGATGATCAAGGAAAAGGAATCACAAATAAGAATCTGCTCCTGCACACTTTCATTGCAAAGAATCAGATTTTCCCAATACTTGAACCACCCAGACTAAAGCTACTTATGTGAGACCAGGAGTCACCATAGAAATGGGGAGAGATAACATTACAGTGAATTACTAGAAACAGTCCAATATTCAGGAGATATTTAAGGAAGTTTATGAAACAACAGAGCACAAGGTATTTACATCTCCAGAGGAGAACTGGAGATACTCCCCTTTCTCTCCCACAAATCTCATGAATAATTTTGAATGGTGTGGTGTAGCAGTGGTATCTCTGCTCCTCCTTTGCAGTCTCCTTTGCAGTCACCACAGACCACTGCATTCCCTCATCCTTCTGATAAAAATCTGCCTCCCTGCTCCTCCTTGCAAGGGAACTGTGGCCACACAATAACAATTTACCTCTCCATTTTAGTCTTCCCTTTTCCTTCTTTTTCCTTCCACCCTCCAATCTGGTTATTTTTGGACTGCCAGTTGGGATTACTGCTTTTTCCCTGCTAAAATAAAAACAAACAACAGTTATACTTCAGTTTCTGGGCTTAAACATGAGATCTGTCTCAAACATTAAACAGTCACATTTTCTTGCCTGAGGTGCAATGCTCTCTCCTATGACACTGGCTAAAGCAAGCCTTGCAACTAAAAGCAGATTCTGTTTCTGGATTCACATGCACACTTTTCTGACTTCCCCAGTAACTACTCATTCTTAAATCCTGTGCAGCAGCACTGCAGCCCAAGAACTCAGCACTAGTTGACACTTGCATAGTCTTAGAGACTGAAAAAAATTAGTCTAAGCCGAACTACAAT
>VZUA01002587.1:3957-17999 GCA_013401035.1 Horornis vulcanius | reverse complement strand
AGAAGGGTTTCTCCTTGTTTGAATGCACAGCACAATGAATTTGTACCCACAGAGCATTCACCACTTACATTTCAAAACCTACAGCACACTAAACGTGAAACTTTTGTTCAAATTTCAAGGATTTTGATAGCCCAAGTGAATAGACACTGCCTATTGATTTTTCCCTTACAATGACTCTTGGATAACCTATTTTCTCATTTATTTTTAACGACAGCTCATGAGATTTTACAGCAATTCTGCCCAACCTCCTAATATCAAAATCCCTCCTTGACCCTGAAAATTGTAATTCTGCTATAGATCACAGCTGCTGAATATTACCTTTTACTAAGCTGGTTAAATAAAATATGTCCAAATCACTAGATCCCACAGGCCATGACTGCAATTCTAATTATACAGGGTCTGTATTTCTGCTCTACAGTACAGAAAAGCACAGCTTTCTCTGAGTCCACACCAAAGTGTGGGAATCCAGAATATTGGTTCTAGTTTTGAATTTGAAAAAAAAAAAAAGAAAAGTTACACTGCTCTTCAATGATTTTCCTGTAAAACTTTTACAAGGGAACCAAACCCTTTTGATGTCTTCCATACAATAAAATGCTGTGTAAGTCTGGAGGACAGAAGCATGTGGCGAGAATTTTCTTGTGTCTGGGGGATGGGTGTATTTGATGTGTACCCATTTCAAAATCAAAAAAAAAAAGTCTCACACTACTCTTAGGCTGCATATTCTGCACAATGGCACAGGAAACCAGTGTAAGGAAACTAATTCTGGCCATTAAACATATCCTTTCCCCTCCCACTGCTTATTCAAAGAGTGATCACATGCTCCCCGCTGCAAGTTACACCTTTATAGAATTTAGATATGGAAGAAAACTATTAGATTAGCCATTCCACCTACTGGTGTGGGATTGTTCCCTGGAGAACCTTATTCATTAGAGCATCACTGCCAGACCTTGTGGGCACACCGTGCCAAGAACATATTGGTTTTGTTCTACTTTTTCCTCTTGTCCTTTCCTCCTGGTGCTGAGGGCTGAGGGGGTAGTTTGCTGAGGAGCATGGAGAAGGTGGGATTCTTGTTTCATAGTCAGGATGGTGGTTTGGATGCTTGAGTGTGTACATACTTCAACAGATGATAAGTTTGTATACTTTTTTAATTAGTATCTAAGTGCAGAGGACCAGATGGGGGGGGTTGATCTTATTCAACATAATTCACTGTAAGATCTTCTGGAGCCCAGTGGTCTACAGCAAATTACCTTCAGGCTTACCCTGATTCTGCAGTGTCCTCAGATGCAGCTTCCATTTCACTTTGTACTTTCACTCTTCTGCAAGCAGATAGAGCCAAACTTTTAATTGCTTCTCTGCCAGGGAAGGCAGCTTGGCATTTTACTGCTTTTCCAGGAGAGGAAGTTTTTTTATTTTAGTTGTTCTTTGGTGTGATCCCATAAAACTCTGAGCTTTCAGAGCAGCTGTGGGTGCTTGGCATGTCCCACAGTAGTGCCTGGTATCAGGGCACTGTCAGCTGGGTTTCCTACTGCAAACTTAACCTCTCAGAGCTTCAGTTGTACCTTTTGCTGTGGTAACTTGTCTTAGCAATTCTCCTATCCATAAAGTGAGGACCCCAGCACCAGCCCCTGCTCTGGGGTCAGCCACTCGTGTCTTAATAGCCTGATCCAAACCAGCTATTGAAGCACCTTCAGTCCATCACTTTAGGTGAGTTTATTTGTTCCTGCCATGTGGCAGCTGCCACCTCTCCCACTTTCTGGGCCCCTGTGGGTATTAGCTCTACACCACACTGCAGCTGTGCCTTTCCTCCTTGGGCCATCCACACCTGTACTACCCCCTCCAGACCCAGACCTCTGCAAGGCTTCCAGAGGTGAAACCCGGATCCAAAGAGGTCTGTGCACAATCAGGCATCTGCTGATCCCAAGAAGGACCATCAGGAGACCAGACCAGGGACAGGAATCCATCACTGGACCAGCAGAGCCCAGATCAGGGACAGGGAGCCATCACCAAAGAGGATACACTGCATCCTTGGGGGATGCACTCCTGCTTTGCCTGAGGACCTGGACCTTAGACCTTCCCTTTGGTTGATGGAGACTGGAAAAAGTGTGGGAAAGAGAGGAGAGCAAAGGCAGCCACTGCCATTCTGCAGTTTCAAAGTTCTGGTTTCCACCCTCAGACTATAATAAATGGCTGCTGAGTTACTTGACATGGAGCTAAAGTCTGTAGGGTGAATTTTCAGAGCAACGCACAGGAAATTATATGCACAATTACTGTTGTTAACAGAGCCTGGGCATGTAACTCCCTGCACAGCAGGCTGGAAATCTTCCCCATGCATGTTTAATGGGGTTTGGGTTGCTACATTCCTGGGGCTGTGTCCCTTTCCTAATGCCTACTGTCCTGAATGAAACAAAGGAAGTACTGAATGTAAAAGAGGTTTTATTCTGCTGTTAAAAATAATATTCTCTTGATCTGCAGTTTTCCTCTAATGCCAAAGCACTTCTTGCCTCACTCAGTGATCCCTTAACCTTTCTGTTCTGTGAGAAAAAAAATCACATATTTATTTATTTATGTATTTTTCTTCTTCTAAATGTGTTCCACATAATGTATTCCTCGATGTTCATACAAATGAATATATATACATGTTCATGCAGGCAGCACAGTTATTCTAGTGATGGATGTTGTCGAAATAAGTGTAGGTCAAAACACAGAAAATATCTATCTAAATCTCAATTTGTAAATGCTCCTGAGTAAATAAAATATTTGCACATCTTCATAGAAAAATGAATTTTATGTGCCATTTCACTAATCAGGCATGTATTTCAAGTGGCTCCCTGCTCAGGAGGTTATTAATGTGGTATTTAAACTTCAGTACGTTATAAACTGTGAATTTGGGATGGTCTTTTGCTTCCATGCTGTTTATTTAGCTTTATGTACCGTAATTGTTTTCTTCTTTCCCATGAAGAAGGTTGTCATCTTCTGCACCTAGATCAATCCAAATGGACTTTAATTAACTTCAATAAAAATTAAATTACTCCTCTAAACTAACAGTTTGCAGCAATAAGGAGCTTATATTTGCAGCTGTGTCATCTCATTGACTGAAATATTCTTCTACCACCCTGGGCTTGACACTCCAGCTTTCTGCAGGGGCTGAGGGCAGAAAGGTGCTGTAAAGAGAGACTAGNAAAAAAAATATATATATATGTAAAAAATACATCAAATACATAGTCAAGTCTCTGAAAGGTTTCAATCATTCTAAAATTGCACATGATTGCTTTTAGACTCCCCAAAATGCTTTCATCTAAGAGCAGAAAAAAGTGTAGTTTTAAAAGCATTGTTGGGGCATGTCTAATAGATTTGTCTAACTCTCTCTGTCTTGATATACACAACACAGTTGATTGTATTCTCCTTAGCACAGATCTTGAAACTGTAAATAAATTTTTGAAGTAAATAGTCGTGATAATTGCTTAATGAAGTATCACACACCAGCAGTTTTGAATACAAAAAAAAGTTCAAAACTACTGTGTGGTGTCTCTTTTTACTGGAAATGGGCTTTTACTTTTAAACTTCTGTTATATTTGGAGAGAAGCAATCCCACCGAAAATGATACCACTACTAATAAGGAACATATTATCTTTCATGTGGGTATTTTTTTTCATGTTTAAGGTTTCTTTGTTATTATCTCAGTAGCAAGACTCTCCACAGTCTTAGGCAGAAAATCAAAATATGCCTTAAAGCAATAATCTTTTAATAAGTATCAAATGTCTTTCAATGAGATAAAAGAATTCTCTAGCATGCTTATACACACATACCCACACACACACATACTTACTTCACTATTCATCTTATTTTACACCTTTTCAACAATATTTTTGGGAATATTGTTTTTTAACCAAGACTAAACCCTTCTACAAACCTTAGATAATTAAATTCCTAAATGCTACTAAATATTTTGTTAAAATTGTTTTCTGCAGTTTTTGAGCCTCCTTGTCCTGCGGGCTTTGGGAGATGGGCCATCTCCTGTGGCCTCAGGTATTTCCACTGGCCCAGACAGGGTGTTACTCCAAACTTCTTTAAGACACCAACCTGAGGAATTAGGTCTTTTTGCACTGATTTTTCAGAAGTCCACGATTCCCACAGCCAAAATCAGGGGAGATGCTGGGAGCCTGCATAACTCTGCTAGTGGATACAAAGGGACAGTGGGCCTCATCACCCAGGCCCAGACTTGTCCCACACAACTTTAGTCCTTATCCTGGGAAATGCAGCTGGAAGGTTAGTGAGATGGGGAGTCTTCTCAAGGCGGCAAGGACACATGGGCAAGATGCCCAAAATTAGACTGGGGACATGCCCTGCCAGTGTCCTGCCAAGGAGGACAGGGATGAGCAGCAGCAGGGTTAATCTGCAGGGGGAAGTAGAGGAGGTCTGCATGCCACTGATGAGAAGCACAGGTTCCTTTGCCATTCAGGGGAAAGAATACTGCATACTCTTACCTCTCATCCAGCTTTAGAGTTTGACTTATCTGTTGAGAGGGGAACAATATTCATATTTATATTTGTATTTGTATTTATCTGTGTCCAAGGTCGAATTGCAATGCAGACTCCTTGGTCCCACTGCTTCCCTGTGGAGGGCAGTGCTCACTGGGTGCTGCTGGAGGGCTCGTGCTTTGTGCTCAGGCTCTCCTCCTCCAGATGAGAACATAGAATATTTTCACCCAACAGAAAGTAAGAGTGAAGGAGAGAACGTGCTGCACTGCGGAGTGCAGAGCTTCTGTATTCTCCAGTAACTTAAACGGGCCCTTGACAGAACTAGGAAAAAGTTGGGGGTTTTGTAAAATGGCCGCTCTTGCACCTCAGCTTCAGCGACGGCAAGCTGCAAGTTCCCTACATGCCACAGGTTAAGTTGTCAAAGTTGTTCTCTTCCCTAATGCTTCTTATGACAAATACTCCTAATTGCTTCTTCCTTTCATACTTTTCCGTGCCTCCTGGCTAAGACATCCGTCTGTAGCCTTTACGGTTTGTCTTTGAAAGCTTGGCCTCAGTTGTGTCTATCTGTGTTTTCTGTTTCTTTCTAGCTCGAGCGTCCCCTCCCCATCTCCCCATCCCTCAGTGCCTGCAGAGCAACATGCGGGCACCTGCCAGCTGCTGTGGGGACCGAGCTCTTCCCACCTTTCCCGACAGCTGAGCGGAATGTTGTCCTGTGCTGTCTACACCTCCTGCATAAAGATGCACAACTTCCCGCTCTCTCAATAACCCACAGCACGCCTGCCACATTGATATGCCATCACCAGCTACTGAGGGGAAAAGGCAGTGAAAGCAAAAAAAGGAAATGAAACCAAACGTAGTTTGTCTCTTTTACAAAGGTGGGTCCAAATTTTGTACCTCCTGAGCCAAACCTCCTTAACGTGTATGGTGGTGCTAATTTGAGTTGCGAACTCATGATTACTTATTTAAGAAATCTACATACCAGTGTTGCAAGAAGGAGACTTTGAAAGCCTTTTAAGTATCTTTCTCATTAATTTACTTAATCCTCTGATCTTTCCTTCTTTTTAAGTTGTTTATTTTTAAAAGAAAGACAAAAGTGAGCTGGAAAGCTTTGTTACTAAAAGAGAAGTTTTAAAATCTGTATGGGATACAAAGTAATTAAGAGAATATAAATATAGGTGCAAACACTACACAAACACATGGATTTGGTGTGCTGGGAGAGTTTCCCCCACTGGCTTTAAAGGGAAGCATTAGTAAGGGTAGCAGAGTACAGGTAGCAGAACCTCTGCCTCAGCCAATGTAAAACTTTGCTTTCTAATGTTTATTGTCTTTCTTCTTTTAAATGCTACAAGACATGAAAATAAAAGGGGTTTTGCAGCATAGAAGGTGAAACCTAATTCCATATCTGATGAGAAGTTCAAATTTTTCACATTATTTTTCATTGTGAAAAAATTTTTGACCATTTTTAAAAGTACCAGATTCCTGCACTTCAGGGTGCTCTGCTCGAGATGTGTAAGGAGATTTCTTTTTCAGAAAGTAAGTTGATCAGCCATCTCTGCAAAGCAGGTCCCTCCACTGTGCTCAACACCCAAAAATAAACCACCAGAGGCACCCAAATCCATTCTTTTCTTGTAAAGATTTTACTCAGCTAACTGGGACAGGGCAGGCCTGAATTTTGGATGAAAGAAAACTTAGATGAGCAGGGAAGCTGTTCCCCAAGGACTATATCCTCAGTGATACTATGAGCCAGCAACCCCCGTAGCTTTCAGCATCTCTCATGATCAGACTGGATGTCTTTTGCCCGAGGCTGAAAATCTCTTCCTCTCTAAAACCAAAGAGATGTTGGCTGTGAGTTATGATTAGTAATAGAGTCCATTTGTGGTGAGGTGGGGGGAAGGGGAGATGATGGACCCAGAATCATAAGATTTTATGTGCTCAGCTTATTTCCAAACAACCGCAGATGACTGCCCTGCTCTGGGTAGTTCACTGATTGAGGACAAAAACAAGGAGACAGCACGGGCAGAACAAACAAACAAATTATATGTAAGTAGTTTGCACTCTTTATGTGACATAATTGAAATACAGCATGTTGAAGGATAAACTGAGGGAGTTACACTGACTAAAAGGCCTCCTGGAAGAAAGATCAAAATTGCTGGGTTGTCAGGAAAACAACCCTGAGGAAGCATGTTGATAAAACAAAGTGGGAAGATATCCAAGTGCCTGCTCAGAGCATCAGCACCCAACTCCTCTCACCCACTGAGGAAGAGGATGGACTCAGGGTGGTGCTGACAAGGGTGTCAGATACTCCTCCAAGATCAACTCTCACCAGCATGTCTGGGTGAGCTGCTGAATGAAAATGTTCCAAATTTGGAGGCCCTGAGAGGGGGTAGGTTGTGTTTGGCCAGGCTCTAATTGCATCCTTGCATTACCATGCAATTAATTGCTGCCGTGGTCTGCTTGAGAGGAGGGAGTGTGCCAGCTCCATTCCTGGGCAGCCCCGGAGGCTGCAGGAGCTCACGGCTCTCGCTCCAGGGGGTGACCTACTCGGGTGGCTCTGCGGCTCTGCTGCCAGCCCTGCTGGCAGTACTGGTCTTCCCAGGATGATGTGCCTTTCTCCTGCGCTGTGGTTCTCTTAGCAGGCATTAAAAGTTTCAGAAATTGCATAGAAAATGTAGGGCAGGGAGAGCACACAGATTTTCACTGATTTTGTGTTTCTTAGCAAAGAGAAGGCTGCAGAAAAAATGCGAGCAGTTTTCCCTAGCATTTTGTATAACTGTTTTCAGTGCACACCTCAAAAGGAGGCAGTGTCTTGCAGAAAATACAAATAGTTCCCCTACAGAAGGGAAAAGAAGAATAATTTTACTCTTGCTTTACAGATCACTATAGTTCTGATGTCAAGAATAGAAAAGAAAAATAGCACAAATTCCTGAATGCAAGGAAAAGCAGTGTCTAACTCCCAAAACTGGAATATGCTCCTAATTTCTAACATGTCTCTCACTAAATTCTTGCCTGTAGAAGAGAGATGAGAAGGATGACGACAAATTTATAACTCCCAATGTCTGACTGCCAGTGTTGGCTTCAGTGACCAAATGGTATCATGGAGGGCTGGGGCACAAAGAGCTGGTGCAGAAGACGGAGGCAGAAGAGAAGCTCCCCATGAACCCCAACACTGAATAGTGTGTCCTTTGCTTGCCTTGTTTAACTCTGGCAGCAGCACCAGGGATTTTTTCCTGAGTCTTCCTGAGGTTTCAGGTGTAGGCTGGCTCCTGGATTCCTGCAGGAGATTTCTTTTATTCCTGACCATCCTCCCAGTCTCCTGGGGAGCCACTGCAGCAGACAACTGTTTTTCCAAAGCCTATGAGTGGCAGACAGCCCTTGGCCAGCCCAGAGGAGCAAGCGTTCTCTGCCAGAGCACATCTGGGTAAAACCTAAGAGGGTAAGCCTGGCTTGTACATCTGTGCTTCGTCTGGAGACCCCACCAAGGGCAAAAGGAGCTCAAGGTGTGTGCCTGGGGAGCTCCTCTGTCCTGGGCACCTGGCAGCAGGTGCCACTTTGTGTTGCAGGCAAGTGGTCTAGGAATCACAGAATCATGGAATCATTTAGTTTGGAAAAGACCTCTAGGATCGAGTCCAACCATGAAGAACAGGTGTGACCTGATTCCAGTAGTTCATTTCTTCCCCTGTTTAGCAGAACCCACTTAGGGTTTATGGACAGTAAGGAGGTACAGGAGGAGGACAAGCAGGTGGGTGGAGGACGTGTCAGGTTCTGCCTTTGTGGGCTTCAATATTTATTTTATTTTAAAT
This sequence comes from Horornis vulcanius, assembly GCA_013401035.1. Lineage (NCBI taxonomy): Eukaryota > Metazoa > Chordata > Aves > Passeriformes > Scotocercidae > Horornis > Horornis vulcanius. The sequence goes on along the minus strand of VZUA01002587.1, from coordinate 9,721 downwards.
ATAAACATTTGCATAAACATAACTCTGTGCTGAAAAAAAAAAACAACTGTGTAGTGTCACCTTGGTGTATAAGACTAGACACACAAAAAAACAAGGTTCCCTGGTTACACTGGGTGGGACCAGCTGGCACTCAATCCCCTCATGTGAACCTAAAAATACTCATAGGTCAGGGCTATGAAAGAAAAGAACCTTTTTCACAGTCAAGCCTTTTTGTCAAGTAGACGAAAAGGTTTTATTTATTCTAGTGGTTGAATTACTGCACAGAGAAAGTCCCCATGGTTAAGCGTTTTCATTATTGCTCCAGGCTGAGGCACCAAGAGGATCCAGTTCAGTCCTTTGGGAAGATGCTGGTGGCAATGGGCTTTTAGAAGGGATTTATGCCACCCAGAACAAGTAAACTAAGTCCTGCAAAATGAGCATCTTAGCCAGTTATCACCCAGAGCCTACTTGAGAGCTGAAGTTCTTGCTGCAGCTTGGCAAAGTTATCTCAAGTTTGAAATTATGAGGAAAAGGGTGTCTTATCTATTTTAACCATTTTCTTTGGGGACCCTTTGGTTAGCTATTTTTCCTGATATGCTTTCACTCAGCCACATAAATGAGCCAGGCACACATTTAAGTTTGGTCCATTTATCCATCTTGTAATATCTAAGTACCCCATGCAGATGATGAACAGCCTGGGCTGGCCTGCTGTTCTGCCTCATCACCCCTTTTGGAGCACAACCTGTGCAAGGGATATGAGGTGAGGGAGTCATTTTTGCCAGGGAAATGATTATCTCAGGGTTTGCTTTATGGAAAAGAAAGAAGGAGAATTTGAGAAGGGACTGGATGTTCTCCTCACCCTTCCCCACCCCACCCGCTGATGGTGGGCTTTTTGCCTCCTTCCACAGCACATGTGACTCAGCCCCAGCAAACTCCAGAAGCTGGAGTCCTTTGACTGATGTGATCCTTTCTCTTTTGTACCTTCTCCAGAAGACACACACACGCATCCCAGCCAGTGACTGTGTCTCCAGAAGGCTGAGCTGGGCACCTCTCCAGAGGAAAGGCCAAGTTACACTTGGGACGGAAGGCAATAAAGCCTAAATAGTGTTTACCTTATGTTTCTCATTCACAGCCTGCCTTAAATCATTTGTAACAGGGCTGGGGGCAAAGGGGGAAGATACTGGGATTGTGTGCAGTCTGAATGCCAAGAAGTGTTTTGCCTTCCCTGGAGATGAGTTCTGCAGAGCCTTGCAGGGTGTGATCTCTTATTTGGTAATGTGAACACAAGGAGCAGGACCACGAGCAACGAGCGCAGCAATAGCATTAGATCAGAGGATTTGGACTTTGCTGTACTCCCACACCCAAGTCAGTCACAAAAATACGTGAGCATACATTTGCAGATGTGCATGTGCTCACAAAGGCTGTTTTGGTTGAAAAAAAAAGGGGGAGAAATTACTGTTTCTATCAGATAATACACTTTTTGGAAAATCTAAAGTTTTCTGTGAGCACCAGGGCCACCAGATCAAACTTTCTGTGGGAGCCTGTGTGAGGTCTCTGCTTTAGACTCTCTTTTATTGCAGTGGTGAAATGAAAGTAGGTGCCCCATTCACAAGCAGAGCATCAAAGTACACCACTTGCATAAGGAGTTATTCAAAAATAGATCCAAACTATTACTTTGCACAACTAGATTTGCCCACTTTGCCTTGACTCTGTCCATGAAAGTATTATGCAGAATAAACAGGTGCCACCTTGTCTGCCACAATTTTGAACCAATTTGTTTAAAGGTTAATGCATAAACCCCAGAAACAGATGGCAAATTAAGCATAAAAAGCAAAATGGAATCACCTTCAGGAACTTGCCAGTTTGACCATCTAGGAGTCTGGATGGGTATTGATTTGAGGCGAATATTCTAAAGTTTTCATTACCCTTTGAAAAGTGGTAATGTAGTTCTTGTCACTTTAAATTAACTTTAGATGAGAGGGACTGACAGAAACATGAAGATGTGTGAACTATATTTGACTGATATTCTGTCAAATATTGCATGGGGTTATGATCCACAACTTTTCCCATCTGCTGCTCAAACCTGAATCCTTGAATGCACAATGGATTAATTACCATATTTTGTTCTGATTTCACTTAGTAGTATAAAAGACTGTGAATGTTAAATGTACCCTCACCTGCCTTCTTTTTCTAAGGGTAAGGTATAGAGGAGGGGAGGCAGGGTGTTCTTCAGCAATTTTTTTACACCCACACAGAGTGATTCCTAAGTGCACCACTTCTCAAATAATTAGATTCCCAGAAGTTAACCAGAGTAACACGGCGCTCAGAATTTCATTCACTCCTTTCCTTGCGAGACTTTCTTCCCCCTCAGTAATAAAAGCAGCGAGTGCTGATGTAGCACATTCCATCCACTGCGCTTTACAAGCAGCAGTATAATTACACCCGGCTCTGCCATTTGCCATCCTCGCAGAAGGATACGGCGTGGAGCACCGGAGGTCAGCGCTTTCTACTGATGTTATGTTTCCTAGAAGGCCTGACATTGATTCCCCAGTACCACCTGTGCATCCCAACAGCTCAGACTGACACTCGGCAGCCAGCCTGCCCCTTTCTGCAGCTGGACACCCAGAAAGATGGATGTCTTAAATTAAAGATCCTTTTGAAAATAGGGGCTGTATTAACTTGCCCAAACCCCCCCAGTGTTTCAGCAAAAAAACTCAGGCTTTAGTAAAAACTGGTTTTTTTTCTCCTAACCTCCTCCTTTCTTACCAGTACTATTTGGATGAGTTGGGTTATTTTGACTTTCAGCTGAAGGAATAATATCCTCTTTTGTTGAGGTACCGAATAAGAATAAGTGAACTCTGGTAATAGCTAGTTCCCTCATTTTACAGAGTCCTTAACACATGTATCTTTTTAGTATTTTTTCTTTAAGAAGACACAGTGCATTGCAGTTACATCCTGGGTTATATTCTGGCGCTGCACTGCTTAACAAATAGAAAACATTTCTCTGTGTGTCGGGTTGACTCTAACATTCCCATGTCAGTGAGAGTGTTGTTATCCAGAAATAAGCAAACTCAGTGACAGTGTGAAAGGCAGATTGAACATATGAGGTCAGAGAGACTTGTAAAATGGAGAAACAAACCCGGTTTTTATTACAGTGAAGTCCCTTCTGGAAGAACTTAATAATATTACACTTGAGAGTAATTGTGAACCCAGTTCTGTCTTTTATGTGTTTTGTCAGGTTTTGGAGATTTAAGAATAACATTGCCCTTCTCCAGTACCAGAATATTGCATAGATTCCTCAGACATATCCATAGCCAATTCTCTGTACCTTTTTATTTTCCTATACTTTTTAAAATATCATTATTCTTTCTTCATTCCTTTTCTTACGAAATCTCCAAGCCTTGACTTGGGTGCTCTTTGCTCCAAGTTTCTTTCCATGATTACCAAAAGTAGGGTTCAGCAAAGGAAGGTTCTACAGAGGAAATATTCCTGTTTTGTTTGGGAGAAGTTCTGCTATGAAGGTGCATGCTTGTCCTTCATATCCAGCTAGCTTTAATCCTGACGGGGGAAGAGGATAATATTATGTAAACCCAAGGAGGGAAAAAAGGGGACTTGAGATACTCTTGGAATATATTAACAAGTTCTCACTCTGGCTGGAAGTTAATCCTCAGGCTGAGTGCATTCCTACCCTCTTGCAATAGCTAGTAGGTAAAAGCCTACCGATATTGTCAAGCCCAGAGCTTGTATCTCCAGGACAGCTAAAGGACTCAAAAATCTTTCAAACTGTGCTAGGAAGCACTTGGCTGATGGTTCCACCCCACACCAACATATGCTCAAGTGGGATTTTGGAAAATACTCATCATTAAATTCATCCTGCTTCTGTTAAGTCAGTCCCACTGAAAACTGATGCCTTAAACTCTACTGGAGGGTCAAAGGAGAAACCTTCTGTTTTAATGCCGCTTTTCAACTTCTCTTCATCTAGCAAGCATCTGGCCCAGTTTAATAATCTTTGTTCTGAGTGGTGTAAGGTCATTAGCAAAACCTTAATGGGGAGAAGGGTTGCAGCATTGGACCTCTATTTGGAGAATCTATTCCAAAAGGAAAAGGTATGATGTTTCTTGCAAGTGACATAAAGATTAATGAGGGATAGACAAATGCCCTTGCTCCAAAGTCAGCAAAAAATAGAAGGTTCTGTTTAAACTTTTCAAAATGAATTACAGTCAGGTGCTGACTATCAAGAAACAAAATGAAATCTGAGTTGAAGAGTCTGGAATAATTCTCTGGGTCTTTCCCCAAGCCTGTCACTCTTTTCTATTGATATGAATATTAAGGGGTAACAGACTCTGCAAATCTATACATCCTGAGCTTGTGAGGCAGGCTGGAGACTCAAAAAAATACACTTGGGAACTGCAAACATTGTTGAATATTTAGAAAATACTGGTATTTCAATCTGATTAACGGATGTAAAAGAGGAAAACTTTTTTTGATTTTTACACCTTTTTTGGAGAGCCCTGATTTAAATCTAGGACCTGGTAGAAAAAAAAAGGATGAAAACGTCTTTATGCATATGATGAAGGCTAATTATTGGAAGTTACAAAGATTATTATTTTAGCAAGGCAAATAGGGTTCCACTTGATTTGTTTAGGCAAGATAAGTTAATATTCACATGTTTATCTTGCAAAAATACAGATTGTGTTTGTGTGGGTGCTATAAATAAGTAGTGGAAAAGGGTAAGAACACTTTCAGAAATGTATAGTGGGACAAATCAAAGGCAGGTGAGAATGAAAACCAAGTAATGATCCATTGCTGCTGTGTATTTTTGAAGCAAACCACCAGAGCACTGTACACCAGCTCTTNTGTTATTCACAATATGTGCTGCTAGGAAGTTTCAAGTGATTGGATATCCTCTTTAAGGTGGAGTTAACATGTATCTGCCAAGAGATATGGTCAAGTGCTGTAGTGTTTGCAAAGTGCACTTTTAGCCATCCTTACATTGCAAAATCTTTTGTTAGTGTCATATTTTCAAGTGAACAATTGCTTTCCTTAAAAAAAAAGACAAAAAGCCAATCTTGTTGAATACTATTTTCAAAATACGAGTTATCATGGGAAACAAAAAATTACTCTCACTTTAGTAAACTCTTAGGCAGAAACCAATGACCCAGCCAGCTCAAGACCATGCAAGCAAGTTTATGCACAGGGAGCAAAACCAATAAATGCTCCCACAAATTACTTTGGAGAGAATTCTGAACATTTCTTTCCTTCCCTTCCCCTCTTTCCTCACCAAAGCAGTGTGCATCCTGACAAAAGAGAAACCACAGAATGTGCAGAATGTCAACAAGATCCTGGAATCTGATTCCCACTAGTTTTACTGGGCTTAGAGTCGGGCACTTGCTTGCCCAGAAGACCAGACAATAGGTTCATTCCTTCTCCTGAAGAAGTACAAAATGAGGCATTTCCTCCACATGTTCCCCTGGCCCATGGCAGGACATTCAGAGCATGTGGAGCTCATGACTTGCTGCTCACCTACAGCAGTGCTCACACCAACCCGCTGTGTGCTGGCTACATCCACTGCATGCTCATTTAAACTTCACAGTCAAGTGAACATCCATTAAACCAATTGTGGACAGGTGGTTTTTGCATTGGAAACATGTGAAAACATGTGTTTTCTATGGGTTTTTTTATATGAAGGCTTGTGTCCAACAACCTAATTATTTTTATTCAAGTATTACATCACTCTCGCTAACACAAGCAGAGTGCCAGCACCTGCTCTTTGCTACACTCTCTT
>VZUA01002586.1:22603-33008 GCA_013401035.1 Horornis vulcanius | reverse complement strand
TGTCACAGGCTGAACTTCAGCTGGGACATTCCCTGCGGGTTTTGGAGAGGAGGATGCCTGGCAGAGCTAGGGAAACAACCAGCTTGTAGGAGCACCAGCACCTGGTGCAGCAAAGAACCAAACTTGGAGATCACAGGGATCCTGAAAACAACAGGAGAATGCCACCATAGGTAACTGAGGTTACATTTGCTTTCCACAGCAGCATCCAGTTCAAGGATTCAAATGGATTGCAAAAGGAAAGGCATCCTGTTCCCAGTCATGTACTCTTTAGAGGAAGGGTAATGTGAGGGCTTTTAGGCTGTACCACTGGAGGGGAATTTAAGATGAATTTGAGGAATGCAGGAAGGGCCTGGGTCAGAACTTGGAGAACCTGAGCCTGAAAAGCAGAGTAAGATCTCCCATGCATTTGGGAGAGTGGAGGGATCTCTGTCCAACAGCTCTTCTCTGTATTGTATCTCACCTGGTGATATAGTAGAGAATTCACAATGAGTCTTTATTTCTGTTGCTCTAAATCTCAATTTTTTTTAAAAGTCTGTCTGAATCTTCTTTGTACTTGTGATCTACACAAAGGAAAAATTACAGTCCATCTGGAGCAGGGGCTGGAAGTTTAAAGAAAAATGCAACAGTTCTTTTAGAACTAACTGCAGACTGTTCAGATCCTGGAAAAACTAGTATTGAAAGAGGAAATATTGTGTGTGTACAGTAGCTGCTAACGCTGGGATACATATTCTGCTCCTCTGAAATATGAATGATTGATTCCATAAACCATGGCAGCAGATAGTACCAGAGATGGTGCTGTCCATTTCTTTATCTTGGTGCTGGAGCAAACAACCTGTTTGGGGCAGATGTCCTGCATGCCATGCTCAGCTCTCACAGAGGGACCTGCAGTCTCAGCAGCAATAAGGAAATTTAAATTTTTTTTTTCATAGTTCTGGTCTGGGAGGGTCTGGAGTAAGGAGCCTCCAGAAAAGGAGAGAGCTGCACAGCTGATGAGGGTTGACTTTAGTTTGATCTGGGGAAGAAATTCCCAGGGTGGGGAGGCCCTGGCACAGGTTGCCCAGAGAAGCTGTGGCTGCCCCATCCCTGGAGGGGTTCAAGGGCAGCTTGGATGGCCTTGGATGGTTTAGTGGAAGGTGTCCTGCCCTTGGTGGAGGAGGGGGTGGGACGTGCTGGTCTCTAAGGTCCCTTCCAATTCAAGCCATTCTGTCATTCTTTGAATGTCCTTGTTCNAGGGTTGACTTTAGTTTGATCTGGGGAAGAAATTCCCAGGGTGGGGAGGCCCTGGCACAGGTTGCCCAGAGAAGCTGTGGCTGCCCCATCCCTGGAGGGGTTCAAGGGCAGCTTGGATGGCCTTGGATGGTTTAGTGGAAGGTGTCCTGCCCTTGGTGGAGGAGGGGGTGGGACGTGCTGGTCTCTAAGGTCCCTTCCAATTCAAGCCATTCTGTCATTCTTTGAATGTCCTTGTTCACTGAGGGGAGATCTGAGGTGCTGCACAAAGCATGTGGGTGTCTGAAAGGACCCACAAATTGGTAAGATAAGGCAGATTCTGCTTTGTTTTAAATATCAGGTTGTCCTTCCCTTGGGCACTGTGCTAACATTGTCATGTACCCAGTGCACATTATGCTGAGTCTGCTCTACCTGAGTCAGGGAAACTGAGCTTGACTTGCCTGTGGCCAGTCAGGTCTGGTTTATATTTCCTCTACTCATCACATATTCTTTGTTCATATACATAAGATAATAAGGCTGAAAGATGAAAATGGGTATGCTGATAGAGAATATATAAAAAGAGCAGATGATGCTAAGTAATGGCCATTAAACTACGTAATAAATCCTTGGTGATAGAGCAAAACCTGCATCTGCTCACAAGGTAGAATTATTTCATTGCTTGCAGGCCTCATACGTGGAGATATGTCAGTGCATCCACATCTTCAGGGACACATCCATAATAAAGATAATATTAATTTTCATAGCAATGCTTTTTCCTGACAGGCAAAGGTAATTAAGTGATTAAAGAAGAACTCAGTTTGCTACCTAATGTAAAAAATAACTCATGCATTTGTCTCCTACTCTTCCAACTTTCACCAGTGTCAGGCCACATTGGTTTTGCATTTACATTAACAACCTTTCAGAAGATGTGAGACAGAACATGCTAAGTGTGGGGTTTCTAATCACTTTTCTTTTGTGTCTGATGTCTTGACTATCCACCTTAATAAGTGAAATAAATAAGTAATTTAAGTAGACCTTAAATGTGTTCTGATCACGGCTCTGAACCAAACAGATTTAATGGTGAAATAAAAGAATATATCCAAAATGAGGTGGAACTAACAAATGGAAATAATAAGGAAATTAAACGTCAGTAATTGAAAAGATTTCTAATGTCTTAGATCCAGTACAATAACTCTCCTTTATGATTTATCCAACCTTGACACCAATTATTTGCTTTTGGAAAGTTTTGTAAAGGTATATAGATTGATATAAGTGCTGTATTTTCTACACTTACTCTACCTAGACTAATTGAAAAGCTGTTGCAGAGAGGAAATTGGGTTGGTGTTGGGAGTTTGTGATTGTGCTCTGATCTTCAGGAAGCTGTGGAAAATCTCCAGAAAATTAATTGTTTAGACTTGAAAGCGCTCCATTAAGCTGAGGTAATGGGCAGATTCAGCATTCCTCAACAGTGATCTCGAGTTTCTTCAAAATCTAACTACACTAATCATTATTTCTGCTTCATTCAATCCTGTATTTTCTAAGTTTGCATAGCATAAATTGCCAAACTACTCTGCAGTTGACAAGGCATCATGGCAGAGGCAGGTACATTTTAAATTATAGTAAGTTTTGCATTTACTGGTTTAAAAGACATCACTGTCTTAGGGCAGTGGTGTTCCCACCCCCAAAAGTAGAGGGAGTGTTAAAAATCCCCGTAAGAATAAACATGTGTTGAAACTTTATTTTTAATGCTGTTCATGTTTGTGTGTATGAAAAGTAAGCTTGTTTTCAGGCTAGACCCCTGTAAAATCCATCCCTTAGAGGACCAGACCCCTCCTGTGCTGCAGCAGCACTCCCTGTGCTGTCAGACCCTCTCAGCTCTGAATCACTGGTGACACATCATAGAAGCATCACAGAATGCTCTGGCTTGGAAGGGACCTTCAAGATCATCTCATCCAGCTCCACCTCTCTGCAAGGACAGGGACACCTTCCACTAGACCAGGCTGCTCAGAGCTCCATCCAACCTGGCCTTCCAGGGAGGGGGCATCCACAGCTTCTCTGGATAGCCTGTGCCAGGGCCTCACAGTGGAGAATTTCTTTCTAGTACCCAATGTAACCCTGGCCTCTGTCAGTGTGCAGCCACTGTCCCTTGCCCTGTCACTCCTAACCCCTCCAGACCCTCGTGCAAAGTCCCTCTCCATCTTTCTTGGAGCCTGTCTAGGCACTGGAAGGAGCTCTCAGGTCTCCCTGGAGCTTTCTCCAGGCTGAACAACTCCAGCTCTCTCAACCTCTTCTGTGGTTTCATATCCCTTCTGACCTGCAGTGCCTTCCAAGAGCAGGAATTTATTTTCTTTCCTTTTTATGCTTTTGCTTTTAACGATGTATTAGTGGCAGAAAAGCCCCAGAAATAAAAGCTTTCCACAAAAAGACTGCAACAAAATACTTGATACCTGGGAGGGATAAATGAGACCTTGAAATTACAGCCTGCAATATATGGCTCAGTCCTGCTCATTGGAACTAAAGGCATTAATTTCTGAATACTGTCTGCTTTGGTAAGTAATTTTTGTGAAATGCCTGGAGAAGCTGTTGCATTTTCCCATATATTATAAGGAAGTGTGGCAGGTTTTAGAGAGATGAAGGACTTTGCAAAGGTGCAGCAGCCTGACATAAGGATTCATTTTGAGTATAAGCTGGTTCCTATTTTATCTAAGCCTGATTCCGTCATCCTTGGAAAGGAGGTTGCTTGCTTTTTGATGGTGAATATTGCTATAAGTACTTATTTGGCATGCCAGAGAATAAGAAAAGCTATCATGATTTGACATGTGAAATGTGAAGTCTCAATTACTTTTATGTTGTTTTTCCTTATGTAGATAGGGAGTGAAAAATATATTTTAATTAAAAAGTGAAATATGATATCCAGCTCTCAGCATGTCTTGTGGAGAACAATCTGAATTTTGGAGTGCTTCCTAAGTCTTGGAGCAGAGCTTATGCTGCACTTCACAGGCATGGGCAGCAGCTGTGGCTGATAATACTGACTGATTTATTTGGCCATTATCTGACAGTTTCTTTACTCAATTTAAGGGAAAAAGAGGCTGCAGAGATATCCTGCATATTCAGATAGCTGTTATTGTAACCTTCCTTTGTGTATTTTATATTTGGATTCCTTTTCCCTTGCAGGCCTATTTTTTAAATGCAAATGAGAGTTGAGAGTGTGTTTTGTACCTTCCCGCATCACCTCCTACCCAAGCCCTTTTGAATCCCTTGACCTGCCTCACCTGAATTTGATCACAATCTGAAGGCTCAGAGATACTGAATCTCTGAAAATGCTGCACCAATAAACAGCGAAGGAAAATTTGGCTCAGGTAAAACCAGGGAGAATTTGGTTATTATGCATTTTTGCTGAGGTATAGGTTATTAGCTGGCATCTAAGAGGGGCTGGCTGCAGCCAATGCAGGAAACCAAAACAAAACCAAAAGCCACTGAAAATGCAAGGGCATTTCTGAACACATTATGATGCTGAGGTTGTGTTGGGAGAGTGGTTGCCCCTGCCTACTAGAAACTGGCATTAGATTATTTTGCTCACCAGAAATATAAGCACATTAGCTCTGTTACTTAAATGAATGTCTAAGTTAAAATAAAAAGGATAAGTCTTGGTATGTAGGGCATAAACATCTCCTAGAGCATTTTGAAGAACTGTGTGTGAAAATGGAGTGTGTTTTCCTTGCTAGTGTTTCTTTGTGGTCATTAAAGGCATCTCACTCTTAATAAACAGTAACACATTTCTTGAAGCACTCTATTTCAGATAAAGACCTTGGCTCCTGCCCCATTAGGGTAAGTGGACTCAAGCTAAAGCTTTTTATAGACCTCCCTCTAATTTCCAGATGTAGTGCACGACTTCAGCAATAGAACAGGGCCTTTTTTAATAAAATAGATAATTCTATTTACCCAACACTTTGCTAAGCTAAGGCTGTTGAAAGTAAACCATCTTTAATATCCAGCCCATAATGATGCTTGTGCTTTCCTTTGAAAGCTCCAGCTGCTCAGGGCTGAGATCACCACATACTGACAGATATTTCAGCTGGTGCTCCCTCAAAGCAGCCTCACTAAGTCAGCCTAAATTTAGTCCATGTCTTGTTGAATAACATTAGAATTGTAAGATCCTCTGCCATGAGATTGGCAATCACTATGCTTGGCTTATGTGTGGTTTAAACAGTCCTCTGTGTATTTAAAATCAACAGCTTGAAAAGGAACCAAAATCAGGCATGGCAAAAAATATAGATGGTCAATTTGCAGTATTTTAATAGAATAATTCAAAAAATCTATTATCTACATATCTTGATCTCTTAAAAAAGCAAACCAGAAAATGAAAAAAATTTAAAAATGAGACTTCTGTTGAATTAGAAAGTGCTGCAAATTTTCTGTGCATGGCCCAGAGGAAGTTCATGGCATAAGGACACAAAATCTGTGACTTCAGCACTACAGCAGGTGGGAAGCTGAGGAGCAAGAAGAAGGAATGGGACTCCCTTCCCAGCCCCCCTGCATCCCTTAGCAGAAGGTTTTGTTGGGATAGCAGCACCCTTCCCACAACAGTGCCAGGGTTTATCCTGCCCCTGCCAATGCCACAATTGGTGGGAGATGTGGTGAATGTGGCTGAAGATTTCTGCTCCCATTCCCTGCTGAGGGGTCTTATCCCCATCTCCAGGCACGTGTGAATGGTGCAGGCTCCCAGAGCTCTGAGGGTTCTGGTTTAAGCTTTTCAGTAGGGGCAGTGATGCAGATTTGGTGCGTGTGGAACATGCTTTTAATTGGGTTAAGGGGTCCATGACTGAATAAACAGGGTCTTCCTACATTAGCCTTCTTGACACTCAGAGTCAGGATAGAGTTCATAATAATTGTTATTTAATGTTTAATTTATATTACCAATCATCTTTACTTGCAAAGAACTGATTATATTTAAGCCCTGGGAAGCCAGTGAGTATTTTACTACCCATTCCATTAAGGCCAGCATTTTATTCCTTGCCATCTAAATCTCCATGTTTGAGTAGGAGAGCTCATTACTTTAAATGTGAGAGCAATGGGTGAACCTTCCCAATCACACAATCTATAATTATATTTAATACTGGGTAGCTGCAATGCTAGAAGGATTCTTCAAATAAACAATCACTAGGTATGACAGTGACAATGAAATGTGCACTGTGAAATTATCTAATTACTGACACTTTGAGTCTGTATCAACAATTTGTTTTGAAATAGATTGTAATTAAATTATTTTGCTCCAAGTACATCCCAAAGAGCAATAAACTTTCAGATTTTCACAACAAAGAGGGAACAAAATTTGCTGTGTAAGGATGATTTTGAACATTTGGAGGATAATATTCTTGCAGAAAATGTTTATCATGGCTACCATTCTTGGACCTGTTTGCTGGGATGCATTAAAACCTGTTGATGGTTATGGAAATTAAAAGGAGGTTCCCAAAGGAAAGGGAGAAGATGAGAATAGAAACAGATGCTACAGCACCCCAGAATGCTTTACTATTGGTTGTGGAAGGTATCCAGAGTCTGATTTGAACAGTAATTGCTTTGTTTGGTCACAGCTTTGACAAGTAATGTAGCAACATGAGCAGATGCATCTAATCTGTTATTTGGAATAAGAATGATTATAGATGCTTTTCAGGGTGGAAGGGCATCACTGCAATTTGTTGATACAGATTGTGAAAGAGAAATATGAGTTGGAGTGTGAAGTAATAATCAGAGATAAATGGTGTCCTGGTCTTGGCTGGGATTGAAATAATTTTTCTCCAGCTGAAACCAGGAAAACTGGACACTTGGAAAGATGTTTGATCCCACTCTGTAAGGTTTCCAGCAACCTGAGTGTATGAGTGCTGCAGGGGTCAGGCTGTATTTGGCAGAGGTGGAAGCCTTGGTAGGAGCGTGCCTGTGCTGCTGGTGATGGAGAGCAGAGGGAAGGCAGGGATGGGGCTGGGAACCCATCCCTTGTGCCATGGGTGCTGCTGGTCTGCTCCTGGGACACCCTGATACAGGGTGTTGGGATGCCTTCTGTCCCCGGGCTCACTGGACAGCATGGAATGAGTTTTGCTGTGAGTCCCCAGTGGGGAAATAGGCTCCAGAGATATTTCAAGGGAGGCCTTTCCAGTCCCTAGCACATGTACTCTTGTCAAGAGTAAGAGTAAAATTCAGAAGTGAAAAGATGTCAAAGGAAAGAAAAAAAATCTGTTCCAGATTACACTGCTTGTAGCTTGCTACAGCTCTTCCCTGCTTGTCTCTAACAAGAAATCTAGATTTCATGCATTTAAAAAAAAATGTTTTCATCTGCTAGCAAAAAAAACCCCATGGGAGTAGCATTCTCCTCTTATCATTTTCTGGAATTAATTAAAAGACATATAACCCAGCAGCACAAAACAGCCAAGAATGTCATCTCTCAAGTATCACAGCCTTTAATAAAAGTCAGTGGCACCGTTTGTGACCATCTGATGTTTATGGCTGCTGCCTCTGAAGTTCATTGTGTTTCAGCAGCCACCTTGGCTCGTCTCCATTCTTGCTTTAACCTCAATGACTTTGGCATAGTTATTCCAGCGCTGAACTTCGCCCATTTTGTCTTCCACAGAATATGAGGTCTGCTGCTTGCTTATCAAATATGAAACTGTGTACAACTGGGCAACCTCATGCTAATGGAATCAATACAGCGAAAGAGATCTCACAACCTCGCTGCACTTTTTACAATTTACTTTGTTCGTCACCCATTAATTCTTGTATTGATTTTGCTATAAAACACAAACTGCATTCCTATCACAGCACGAGAAAAAAGCACATTGATTATATTGGAACAAGGTATGTTGTAAAAATGAAATGCCTAAAACATTTAAATGTAGTAAGCTCTGCTAAAGTCCATAAATAACGTTGTTTAATGTTGTGAATGAGTGGTGCTGCCTTAAACAAGGGAAAAATATGGCACCATAAACCAATTTTGACACAGAATAACAGTCTCTGTTTCTCTGTACCTGCCATTCTAGAAATGCTATCAATAATGATTATGGTTGTTTGCAGGTGTGGGGGGGAAACATTCTCAATATCCCCTTTAGAAAGTTCCTTCAAAGTCACTTTGTAAAATTGACAACAGCGGTGTTTTACCTGGCTATAAATAAAGTCTGATTATTACCATGTCCTGTTTACTTTTATCATTCACTCATCAAAAAAACTTTTTGAGGGATCATTATTAATGATTGTTTCGGGAGGCAAAGTTGAGCCATGTGCTTGACTGTTATTGATGGGGAGGGACTGCAGCTGCTTCCTACCAACCTCAGTGACCACACCATCTGCTGAGGATCATGGACATCATTCCACCAGCTTAGAGGGAAGATGGTTCAAAGGAAAATCAACTTTGTGCACCACGTGGAGTTTAACTACTGCTGAGGTATAATCCTGCACTGTGAAAGAATCATGCAGCAAGGAGGGAAAAAGGAGAATTTTGTGGTGATTACAAAATAAGGTGTTTTTTATGACAGAAGTTATGACTGCAGAAACCTATTGTAGTTGAGAGTACCTTAGCATTTCAAGCCTTAGTCATGATCCAGGACTTCACTAAGCCCAGTAGAAGGTCAGGAACATTGTCTTGGAGAGCCTGCAGTCAACAGCAAAGTGAGTGACAACAGCCAGCCAGGGATGGGATTGAGTCCAGCAGAAAACAAAGGAAGGATGGGGGTGAGAAGGATTGGGACTGTTGTCAGCAGCTTAAAAACCCATGCTGTTTCCCAGGTTTTCAGGATCTATGGAAATAGACTGAATAGGGAGGAAAAAAAGAGAGGAAGGCAGGAAGAAAGAAAAAAGGAGTGTGGTCCTGCATATGGTGCATTCTCTTAACATTTAAGCTGGTCAGAGGGGAGGCCTTGGTTTCCTGCTCAGTGTTGTGTCTGTGCATGGCCCTGCTGCATCATCCCTTGTGCCAGGTTTTCTTGAATGAGCTTGGGAAGGGGGAGAAGCAGAATTAACACATCTCAGATCAGAGATCATAAAGCAGAGATGGGAGGATTTGCTGCCTAAACCTTGGATGGGTGCTTTTGTTTAGTTCTTGTTTAATCTTGTTTGACACCTTTACCTTTTTGATTCATTTTTTCTTGTGTGTTTTTCTCACATGTGAATCAGAGCAGCTGCTGCAGAATCTGGGCCAGCTCTGCCAAACTTTCTGTCAGCTAAAGCCTCCCTGCTTCCAGCTACATCACTCTAAACCCCAGCAAAACTCAAGTGACTGTAAAGAGGCTGCTCTACACTCTGTCGAGTGAGAGGAGAGTTTGTTCAGATCCTCCAGAAAGAGATGATAATCTGATTTAAAGGATGTGAAAATTCATTAAAGCTGCTGAGACTCTTCCCACACGTGGGCTGTCCCATGAGAAGGCTGGTAGAACTGAAGCTGGGTGACAACCCTTGGGACAGGCTGTAGCGCTGGACAAGCGCTGGGGGAAGCCAGACCATCTGGAAGATGTGCTGGGTACAGATCCTGTTTTGCAGGGAGGGAATATTATCTGTAGGAGGCTGGCAGATGTGAGACTGACTTTGCTCAGCAGGAAATTTGCAGCTGCAAAATTCCAGCTGATTCCTGGGTGCTTCCTTATTTGAATTCATTAGCAGCAGTTCTCACTGTGTGGCTGCCAACCTTAATCCCTTTAAAGATATAATGAGTTTTTCTGATGGGAGGCTGCTCTTGTCCCTGTTGTGCCAACCCTGTTTTTTCCAGTTCTTTGGGAAATTGCACCACTGGCAGAGCACAATAGTTCTGACTTTTTCCATGGCTTGCAGGACAGCAGGACTTCTTCCCTGCCCACTTTGACCCTCCCTTTTCCTCCCAGTCATGGGGGCAGGGGGAGTTAACAGAATAAATTTGATGTAACACCTGAGAAATGGTTTCCTATTCCAGCAGGGAACTCTGTGAGGACTATGCTTATCTAAAAGGTCACCTCCAAGGTTTTTCTAAGTTAATGATTGAAGTAAATAATCTCAAATTTCTCATCAAGAAAAACTATTTTTCCAGGTTTAAACTCTTAATTTTTTTATTGCAAGGATCAGTCCTGTAAGTTCCTCAGAATTTTGGTAGGGACTTTTTTGTCCTGATCACAGCTCCTTTGGCCCGTGGCTGCAGAGCTCCCCTGGCCTGTGTGAGAAATTGGAGAGGAAAATAACAAAAAAAAAA
>VZUA01002583.1:13495-25711 GCA_013401035.1 Horornis vulcanius | reverse complement strand
ATAAATAAGAGTTGTGACATTTTGAGTAAAAGAGGATTCAGAGAGAGATGATGAGGTAGAAAAATGAAACAACAAACATGAACAATAAAAAGATTAATAAGATTAATACTGATAAGTGATAAATATTTAAATGTAATTGACCTGCAAATAATATATCTCCAAGGATCAATTTAAAAATTTCAAAATTGCCAAGCCATTTCAAAACCAACATTCACCCTTAAAACACTTCAATAATTCAATCCATCTATAAATACATATTTTGTTGGCATATATAAACTCAAGAAAATCAGATTAAGTACCAGAGCACTGAAAATCTTTATATCTTTGATTCAAGTGTAAGGTAAAAAAAACCCCAATGAAAATCATCACTAGTAGTATTGCAGAGATGTTTGGTTAGCACGTAGTGACATGAAAAATTAGTTGACTCATCACTGAACAACAAATGTCCTCAATTCAAATCATAATCTGGTTTGGCTTTACATATCAATACATTATCATAAAAATATTAAAATTTGAGTCTATGTCTGACAGGTATATATATGTCAGACATAGACTCATATGTGTGTATGAATGTATATAGTGCAGACATGACTTGTAAAATGATTTCAAGATTTAATTAATATTTTGAATTGCAAATGTATTATTGGGAAAACAGACTAACTACTTCCTTCTTTAGTAGGTTTCAATAGATACTGCCAAGCAATGGAACAAAAGCGCTTAGGAAAAACTATCCACAGTCTCTCCTTGTATTCCACGAGAATTCCATGCATCATCATGGCAAAAAATTGGCTGGTACATAAGGTCATATTGAAGAAAAGGGTGGTGTGAGAAGGCAGGGTGAGGCTGGGATTGCTGGCAGAATTGAATTTCTTCTCTGTGGGCAGCTGTTCAGGGCATTACTATGAAAAAAGTTGTTTAAAGAATGGGATTTGTTGAAAAGATGCTAACCTCAGAGATGATATCTGAGCAACTGTCATGTGCCTTCAAGAGCATTGCAATCAACAAAGATTTGTTTTAGAGACGTGATAAGGGTGGGGTTGACTGCAGCTTTTATCTTAAAATGGTCAGAAGATTGCTATGGCAGTGGCTAGGGCAACAGAAAAAAACAAGGAACCAGCCAATATAGCATATACGTATATTATAGATACCACTTCTTTCATGCTGGCTAATATGGCAGAACTTCAACTCCCCTAACAGTTTTTCCATTTGGCCCATGGAAACTTAGTCAACATTAATTTCAGATGGAGTCAACACCCATTTCAAGGGTTCAATTCAATAGCCACAAGCAGCCTACTTGTGAGTAGAGATTTACGATATGTCCAAACTGCACAATATTTCTGCAGACTACAGCTAATGTCTTTAAGTAAAGGAGTGATATTTCAGATTTTCAGTGTGATTTTTAGTTCAGCAGGTGCCCAAAATGTTAACGCTTTCTCAAAAACAGTAAACACAACAAGAAACCTATTGATGTTCTAAAATATCTCTTTCCTCCATTCATATGTTTATTTTTTTCCTTATTCATCTATTTTTGGTGAAAAAAATCACAACTATGTATATATTCAGAAAAGGAATCCTAGAGAGTGTCATACAGAATTAACCTCTTTATCTGGCTTTTTAAGGACATCGCAACATTTGACTACCAACTGATTGTGTTATTTAACACAATCTGTTGTTTAGAGCTCTGGAACCACACTTCCCTAATTTATCTTTTTTCCAGTTCTAAAGAATCATTTTACTATCTATGATTTTGGTAGAAAATAATGCTTTCTACTTAGTGTCATTCAGAATGGCTGACTATTTTTGAGTGTTTATCAGACACTGATAAAAGGAAAGAATAAATCACACACAGGCTTTTAAATGTTCAATTAAGTAAGACAAAAGGTAAGAAAAATGAGATCTGGATTCATTGAGCTCCAGCACCTTTCAAGAGCATGTCATTTTAGTATATTGTTGTGTTGGCTCATACATATTTACCATAATATGTATCAGGTATGTACCTTACCTGATGTTGAGAATACCTACAATGGAAGGTTTGTGACATGTATCCCAATTTGTGCTGACACTGGCTTTCTACTGACAAAGCATCTTGCTGTGAGAGGGCCAAGATTCCCAAACCTGTTGAATTTTGTTTTACTGCAACTGTGAAGTTCAAAGCCAGTCTGTATTACATTTCAGTAAGAAATACAAATATTTTCAGGCAGCTTACGTGGGTTTTTCATAGAAATTAGTAAGTCTGTAATTTGGAAACACTGCTTGCTTTCATCTTTCTCCCACTCTTAAAAGTAACTTTAAACATTTGTGGAAATGGGTCACTGGCTGAAATGTAATAGTTTCGCCAAAGGTAGAAGTCAAACAAAGAAGACAGATTAAGTGTAAATTCTTGGGAGCTGGCAGAATTAACCAGAATTCTGTTTAACAACTCAATTCTGAAATTATTAATGACTTGTCCTTGCCAACATAAAAAAAGAAATAGGTTCTTAGCCATGGATTTCTTCAAAAGTCATATATCTTAATAATATTAATACATTTTCAGCATAATCAGTCATAATACAATGGAAACCTCATTGAACATAAAAAAATCCATAAGGTGTTATATGGATTTCATTTCTTGAGAGACAAAATTCATAAGGAGGCTGGTCTTTCTAGTTAACTGTTCCATAAGGATGAAATCATCAATTTAGAATATGGACAAAAATCAAAGAATGTCTTATTTTACAGACATAGTAATTTGGGGTTAACCCTTACTCCCACAGAAGTCGACAGTAGACTGCTACTGACATCAGCAAGAGCCTAATCAATCTCCTAACTGTCCCTACAGAACAATACACCTGGGCATGGAGCATCACCTTGTATTTTCCCCAGACTGAGATCCTTTGACTTTGAGAGACAGTTAATGCCAGATCCATGTTCTGTATTAGAAACACCCTTAAAATGTGTGTGACTGGTTTTGCACAGGCATTGGCTAGACTAGCAGCCTAGATTTTCAGAAACTTCTCACTGTTTTCTTCAGCAATCTCATTTTTTTAAGAGAGAATTTGTGAGTAATTTTGCAGCTGTAATAATGGGAGAACATGTTTGTCTCTGCATTTTTAAGAAGGCAACTATATCCCAGTCTGAAAAATGAACATTAATCAGAACTACATAGCTGTGATTTCATCTAGAAATTAATCTAATACATGGACTCATATGAAATAATTTTAGGCATACAAAATCATGGAATAGTTTTGGTTGGAAGGGACTTAAAGTCCCTCCTGCAATGAGCAGGGACATCCCCAAATAGGTGAGGTTGATCAGAACCCTGTCCAGCCTGACTGTGAATGTTTCCAGGGATGAGGCATTTACCATGTTTCTGGACAAACTGATCCAATGTTTTACCACCTTCATGTAAAAATTTGCTCCTTATATCTAGTCTGCATCTATCCTCATTTTGTTGAAAAACATTTCCCTTTGTCCCATTGCAACAGGCCCTAGTTACAAGTTTTCTCCATCTTTGTTCAAAATTCCCTTTTGGTACTGGAAGGTCTCAATAAGATCTTGGAGACTTCTGTCCTCCAGATTTAACAACTCCAACACTCTCTAACATTTCCCATAGCAGAAGTATTCCATCCCTCCAAACCTCTTTGTCGCCCTCACCCAAACAGTTTCATGACATTTCTGTGCTGAGGACCACAGGGCAGGATGCAGCACTCCAGGTCGGGTCTCACTGGGGCAGAGGGACAGAACCACTTCCCTTGTCCTGCTGCCACACTGCTTTGGGTGAAGCTCAGGATAAAAATGGTTTTCTGGGCTGCAAGTACTCATTAACAGCTCATGTCCAGGTTTTTTTTGTTTTTTTTTTTTAATTACCACCACCAGCTTTTTAGTCACCAGCATCCCCAAGCCGTTCTTGTCAGGGCTTCCCTCAATCTCCTCATTCTCCATCCGGTATTGATTCCAGCTGTTGCCCTGCCCCAGGTGTTGGACCTTGTGTGCGGTCTTGTTGAACCCCTTCACAGTGTGAAGTCACAATAGTATATGCTAAAAATCTATAATCAGAAGTTCAAAGAAGAATAACTTTGAATATATATTGCACTACTCCTTAAAGTTTGTAAATATTATTGTATTCTTTGGCTGTGTGTTCCTTTCTAATATATTTTTGATTCACAGTTCTGTTCTGTAAAATTTGAATATTGTTGCTTCAAATTTAAATTGCAAGTTAAATAAAATTTGCCTTTCAACAACAGATTATTATCCTAACCAATAAAGAAACTCAAATACTTCCTTAACTCAAAAATTGTTTTGTTAAATTAATAACTCTGTGTGAGAACACAGAATTGTGTTTTTTGACCTGAGAGTGCAAATGTCACCAAAATGTTTTGACATTCTTCTCCTAAGAGTTCTTACAGGGAAAAAAATCACACATGAAATTCACTACTCTTCCAGGGATTTAGAAAATATTTATTTCATTGCACCTTCTCTGTGCTAATATATGTAATGGCCCATAAAATGAATATTTTAGGATATTTTGGAATAATTCTTTCTAAAATTTCCTTTTATTACAGTTGTTAATGAAGTCTGGGCTTCTTAATCTTTCCCTTTTTTAGCAATGTTCAATGAAGACAGACTGACAATGAAAAAATTTTTATTGTCATAAAATAATAGTACTGTTGCACTGAAACATTTTCAACACCATTAAGTTTGAAACTGGCAAGCCAGAATGGGTCCAGTTTTACAGTCATCATTTCTTGGTAATAATGAAACGCTATAAAATTAAGGTGCTTTGAAGGAGAAACCCAGGGACCAAAAGAATAAACAAGATCCAGCTTTTTATAAAAGAATTTTATTAACATAGCATATTCAGACAGGAAACAAAACTGAGATCTAACAATAATGGCAAACTAGGATAATGATCCAGAAAACTTTTTCTCATAGAATTATTCCCTATTTATCAAGTAATCTCTTAGAAGTGAGAGCTAATTGAGAGCTAGTTGTAAGAAAAGCTAGTAGAAATGTAGCTTTGTAATTTCTTAGAAAACAAAACTGTCATTTTTATTCCTCATCAAAAGAAATCCACCAAATCCAATGTTTTTATCTTTCTGTCTGTTCCTTTTTGTATTATTCTTTCTATTTTATGAACAGAAATGAAATGGAGAAAAGGAAAGATAACTATTTTTTTTACTTCATTTTACACTTTGGGCCATCTGTAAAAGTCTTTAGCAATTTGTATTGGAAATTTAAAATTCTTTATTTAAGTTTTTTATTTTTTTCCTAAAAAGTAAAATTTACTTTTCAACCTGATAGTTCATAAAAATCTTATAGAAAGCTTTACACAGGATCAAGTTTTAAGCTTCCTTTAAAGAAGAAAAATTCAAACTGAGGGCAGTCTTCCAGTTTAAGGTAATTTCTTATGCTGCCATTCAGCAAGAGCAGCAGTCTAAGAAAATAACCAATAAACGCTTTCTCACATGAATGAGACTCAGCAAGTTACAAATACAGGCTTCTTCAGTGCTGCAGTTTCTATTATGCAGCAGAACCTTTCAAGAGCAGAAACTCCTCTCTGCTAGCTCTGAAGTGGTGCAAAGGGTCTCAGCATGGGGCAGCCCTGCAGGGCACGGCTCGTTCTGCTGCTCACCAGGCCACGGGGTGCAGGGTCACTCAGCTACCCCCTGTAGGATGGAGCCTGCCTCCCGCGGCCTGGTCCTGCCTGGACTCCTAAACAGCCCTTGTCCATCCCTTCCTGGGGGTCACACAGTGAGGAGATGCCCAGCAGCTGAACACCACACTTGTACTCTTTGCAAGCACATCCTCATGCTGACTCACCAGAGGTGGCCAGCTCTACCCTGGGGGCTCTACTATGCGGCACTGTAGGGCACCTTTCCAGGATTTTAGGCTGTTGCAAGCAGAAATTGTGACAGAAAATTGGTCTCAGACTCAGGCAGAGCACATAAATGGGTAAAAGAACAGAAGACTTTTTATGTAACCCTGCTTCAGATGATAAAATACTGCCTTTCTAACCACACAAAGTCCAACATAGGCCTCAGAAGCTCACAGATACTTTCATTTGTGTCCACCACACTTAAGGAGAGAATCCTAGGGGCATCTGCTCTCTCAATCATGTTTTCTGCTCACACACCTTAGCAACAGAATAGGTTGCACAGACCACTTGGTTAACAAATAAAGGAATTTTCCTGAAACAAAGGAAATTGCTTTTACATGGATCAGTTAAGTAATTCTATGAAAAATTTTCTCCCTCATTTGTACTCCATAAAATGTAATTTCTCTATTCATTAATCCATTGCACTCACCCAGGGAATCACAGAATAATCTGGTTTTAAAGAACTTCTTAGAGATTTCTTTTCCAGCCTTCTGCTATAGATTTTTAAGGTTTTGAATTCAGATCAGGTTGACAATTACTTAAAATCTTCAAGATAATTTGGAGATTTCTCAGCTTGTTTCAGATTTGAACTAGTCTAACTATGGGAAATGTTTTCCTTACATAATTTCTCTTCCTATAGGGGACTGCTGTCCCTTATCCTTTCAATGCATACCTCTGCGAGGAGTCTGGCTCAGTCTTGGTTTACACTTTTCTTTAGGTGGGATCATCACACAATATCACAGCTTCCGTGTTCATCCTATCATATCACCCTGGTTTCTAAGGCTGACACAGAAATACCAAAGGAAACATGCTCTAATTCTTCATACTGTTTTCACCCTTCAGAATCACAGAGTCTTTTGCTTCTCTGATACACTACCATCACAAGAGAGACGCAGACACCACAGCAGAGGCTGAGCGGGAAAAGAGGGAGTTCAATTTTCACTTTCAGTTTATATAGATTTCCAGAAATGAGACCACATTGGAAGACTCAGGTTCAATCTCTTCAATTCCACTGGTCTGAGAAAGTGTCCATCAATTGTCCCTCCTAAAGAAAAGAATGTAAACAATATAGACAGTTATGAAAACATTGCTTTGTTTGCATGAAAATCCGTGAGAAACTGACTCCAAAATATGTAAACTACAGAAGGCTTAGTAAGAAGGGCAAAAGAACAGGCAAAACTTCTCATTGTTTTTTCATGTTTCTCTCTTACCTCATTGATTACTAGGCTCTGTCTCATTTCAGTTCAAACATGCAGTACCAATGAAAACAGGAAAACTTCAGGCTGGCAAAGTCAGCTAAAAGATTTTCTTTCTACTGGTTTGTCATCTTGTAATAATTTTGATAGGTGATTCACTGGAGAGATAAATTCTGTTAATAGTGGAAATAGAATTAATCATCCAAAGTAATGCATTAAATTATTCATCCAAAGTAACACATGAAAAAGAATTTGTTAAGGGTGTGAAGAAACTTGAAAAAAAAACAATAAAACCTAAGTGAATTAGAAAGACAGAAAAATACTATGCATTCACAAATTCAAAGTTTACTTTCTTTCTTCATTCCCTTCTTAAAGCATCGTGACTGAGTTAGAAAGCCATTTTTCAAAATTTGAAATATGAAGGAATGATCAATATTTTTATAATTAATTTCTTGAGAAATACAGATATCTTTATTGTCAGTGAATTGTCCATCAACAAATTGTTTTTAGATGATTCTTAAATAATTTTTATATTCCTGGTTACATATAAACCCAACATTTGGGAAGACATTTGATTGCCTATGGCCTTTGTATTTCTGCTTTGCCCTTTTTATTCACACAAAATTTAGTTGCCTATCTCTACTCATGTTATACCATCTGCTTCCTGAGCAAATACACTGGAAGAGAATTTCAAGATTACTCAACCTAATGATAAGATTTTGTCTTTCAAAAATAGGGTTTTGTAAGAAATTAATATGCTCAAATCTCATTTAAATTATTTTCATTTCGAGTTTTGTTTTTCAAGGAATTTTCCCAATGTATTTCTATAGCTCTGACAGAAGTTTCTACAAGCAAAAATGGCTCTCTTATTTGTTAGCATTTACAGTGACTTGGTCATAAGACAGTTTGGTTTTTAGGGTAGGTATGCCTAATATGCCCAGAATATATTTTTTTTAACAAAGGATCCATTAGAAATTCCCACAAAATTCTCATCAAAAATATATATATTGATAGATGCTGATATATTGATTTCCAAATAGTTCCAGTTTTCTCTAAATTTCAAACTTTTAGAGAAAGGTTTCTTCATCTTGCCTTTTTTTTAGCTATGAAATTTTGGAAATTGAATAGATTCAAACTACATAAGTATTAGTTTTAAAAAAGGCATTTTTTCAATAACTGTTGGCAATGAAAAGTATCTGCAACATACATTTCATAAAATGATCTTAAGGTCCCATCTCAAGATCAAAATTTATTTCCGCAATACATTGCAAATGAAAATATTACGGTCCTCTATGCTCCTAGTATAGATGTATGTTAATTCATTATTGTTCAGTTAATAAAAATTAAGTACTCTCAAATGTTTCTGTTTTGTCTCTGAGTTATTTACAGTTTGGGTGACATTCTGATACAAAACTGTTTACAGAAGAACTTTGAGCCAAGTCCTTGGTAGTTTTATAATTCCTCAAAAGGAGGTTGCTGAGAGGTTGTTTCCTAGCTCTTTCTTTCTTTCTTTTTCTTTTTCTTTTTCTTTTTCNTGCTGGTTGCTGCTAGCTCTTCTCTTAGCTCTAGTCATACAATCCTCAGTCGTCATGGTGAACCTTTTAAATAACAAATGTTGAGGCTCATTTGTGGCTACTTTCAGTCAAAAGGCTCACTGTTAAACTATCACAATGAAGAGTGTATGAGAGCAGCAAAAATCATGTTGCAAATGTCTGGCTACTTTCCATTTTGTTCTCTGAGACATCGCTCTCCGCTTTCCATTTTTCCCTCTCAGAAAAAAGGCTTAAAGCTGCAATGGCTCCCTAAGAGTAGCGTGGAAGAGCTTCTTGCACAGAAAGGCTTTTGTTGGTCCTCCACAGGCTGGCCAGAACATGCACTGGAGAGAGGGGACAGCTTTGCCATGGCTGAAGAGACTGCATCTCCCACTTACAGTAGCCTAAAGACTAAACAGGGAGGTTTTTGTTGCCCCAGACAACTTCTGCTAGTATGGAAACATCTTGTTCTGCTGGTCCTTCCTTCCTTCCGAATTCCTTCCTTCCTTCTTTCTTTCTTTCTCAGAAACAAGAGGAAGTCTCTTTCTTTCTTTCCTAGCAGAAAGCCAGCAGATTCTTCTCCCTAGGAGTGAAATCCAAAAAGAATCCTCCTGAGCAGCTGTGAATTGTGTATAGCACTGGGTCCAGATTCCAAGCCAGGATGCTACTAGGACCTGGAGGGTGTGGAGGTGCCACAAAAGGCAGTATTATCCACTGGATGCTCTGGCTAACAGCCAAAGAAAAGGATTGCTATGGGTCTGTGGTCTATAAAACTTCCTAAGGGATGCCCAAACGGGATGTTATTACTTACATGACCACGGTATCCTGCACTCATTAACATGTGCCAGCATGTGCTGCATGTTGTACGAGCACAGATCCAGAGGGCAAACCTTGCTTTAGGGACTTTCTCAGAGGGAAACCCAGGGAGGAAGTGGGCCACTCATAAACTCCATACAGTAAAGAAACATGGAGTTGATACACCTCAGAATGGTACACCAATACTCTCACTTGCTTACCCGCTGCCAGCTCTGGGAAGAGAGGCAGCATAGAAAAGTTTGGTCCTCAAACAAGTCCAGCCGCGACTGATAATAGGAGGAAATATTTTCCCCCCTTCTCTCCTGTGATATGTGTTTAATGCAGTGCCAGCTGGTATTAACTCAAAAGCTTAAGATCCTCCAATACCCTGATAAACCTGCCCCCCTTCCTTTTACAGTCAAGGATTATAGTTCATTTTAAAGTGATAGTTACTAAAATAGAATGTTCTATTTTGGTTGGCAGTACACACTGCATGCACTTAGACTCCTGTCCAAGCATAAGCAGGGGTATGCACTTGGGTTCAGCATGCACCTGGACCCAGCACAGCCCAAGTGCTTTTGTCTGCTTTTAATTCAGCAGGGGAGAGTCAGAGAATCACAGACACACACCAGCCCACAGCAGCACCTGCTCTAAAGCATGAAAACCAGCTGGAGGGAAGAACAGCAATGGCATCAAATTTGTCTCCCGTTTTTCTTTCTTGCAACAGCAACAAAAATGCAACTGCAAAAGGAAAGGTCTTTTATCAATCTCAAATTTTGTTTAGAAAAAATGCTCCAGCTAGATGGATTCAGTTATACACATTTAAACTGGTTTAATATTCTAATTGAAGATACATTTCTTCAACATTAGACATTGTGTATGAAATCAGCTGCAAAACAGGTGAACACCAAAAAATGAAAAACCTAAGGAGGAGAAATACTAAATGGAGTTCATGTTACTTTTCCATTCTCCATTCATTTTATCTTTTTATATGAAGATTTTGAAACACTTAACTAACTTGTCTGTTGAACATATTTATGCTTTTGGTAATTTTTTCCATATGCTCAACACTATATCCCTTAAAATCTTTGTGTGGACTCTCTTCTTGTTTTCAAATTCATCCTTGTTAAACTGTACTCTTTTTTTCCTTGTTGGGAATAAGTTCATCCTATTCACTTCCTGAATAAAAAAACCTATTTTTCTTTTATTTTTTTTTCTTTTCTTTTCATGACAATCTCTTTTCCATTGCAATATATTCTTTGTATTATATTGTCTTGTATATCAGGTTTCTCTCTCTCCCTCAAGTTTAAAAGAAAAGCTCTATTGTTTTTGTGCTCAATTTAGCTTTCTGGAAATTCAAAGGCATATGAAAAAAAAATCAGTATTTGTAGGATTCCCTTCCACTTCAGTGTGCTCATGGGGGCAGTGATGGGAGAGCCTCCTGGCAAGAGGTGACTTGAGCCCAGACAAGGCAAGATCACATCTCTCTGTATTCAGGCATCCAGGGTTGCTTGTAATCCTGCTGACTGAAAAAATAAAATTGTACTATAATGGCATCCACAAAGGGAACCTCTGACACAATTGAGGCCACTTTTTCCAGGAGGCATCTGGCAATTCATACCTTCCCCAGCCAGTTTTCCCTGTCTATTTTGACTTAGTACGTTCCTGCAACAAGAAAACTTGCAGGATGGAGTGAGTCAAGATCAACTTTGTATATATGATATTTATCTGCTTATTTTTTCTCTTCAGCTTTCAGGATTATTTTTATTTTTGACAATGTCAAAGACCACCAAACTCAGATGGTGCTGCCTGTGGTCTCTATGCCTATAATTCTTTGGTAACACTTTCTACTTTTGGCACGTTTTCCAGAAGTCACATTGCGATGACATTCACAATTTCAGAAGAGAATAGCAGACAAGTCATGTTTATTGAGGCTATTAAAAGAGACAGTGTCAGTCAAAGACAGGTCTTACATGCATATGAGAAACTGGCTTTTTGTGAGTCTGAAGAAAAATACAATGCCAGCATCTGAAATGCTCCATGATCTCTTCTGGAAGAGCCAGTCATTCATTGGCTTCACAAGTTACAAACTAGTAGTACAATCCTGGACAGAAAACTCCAACTGGATTGATATTCCTCAACTGCATTAAAAAACACAGGTCAGAGAAGCAGCAAAAATGTAAGGCAAAGTTCATTTAGGTTCAGTAGGACTTGTTCCAACTAGGATTTCTGTACTTCTAATAAGTATCTAAACTCTCACCTCCAGCTGTCTTTTAAATAATTATCTATTTCTCAGTAGTAGAAAAATTCCATTGAAGATCATCCGATGCAGATAACTACTCACATTTTCTCCAGATTAATTGAGCAACTGATAGCTACAAATTACATTGAAAGGGATAAAATTCTGGCATACAAACATTTTGTTGCTGAGCTCTACCATGCCAGAATTCTACCAGTAATCTCGGTTTAGTTCCCAGCAGAACAAGAAAAATGTTCATTAAGACCTATCATGGCAGATTAGATGTGACATTCTAGCTGGCAGACTTGCCAAGTAGCACAGAATCATAGAATCTTAGAATGGTGTGGGTTGAAATGGACCTTAAAGATCACCTGGTTTCAACCCCACAGGCACACCTTTCACTAGATCAGGTAGCTCATATTTCCATCCAGCCTGGCCTTGTATTCAGAAACAATCCTGTGTCAGAAATGATTGACTGCCATTACACAACCAAAGCTACTCATACCTTGTCAAAATTATGTCTTTGTCAGGGTAAAAAGCATCCCTCACCTAAGAATACTTGAGAAATTTTTAGAAAAGCCAGGAAAAAAAAGAAAAAAG
>VZUA01002580.1:81681-92888 GCA_013401035.1 Horornis vulcanius | reverse complement strand
CTATTAACCTTTTTTTTAAATGGAACCAAAGCTGCCATGAAACCAGAATTTCTCAAAGGGTTCATAGCATTCACCAGTGATAGAATAAGTAAGTGGACTGTATTATTACTTCAATCAATACTGTATCATCATTTCAATTGTAGTTCTATTGTACCCAAGCTATAGTTTCTTTTAAAGTATTCAAGAAGACGAAGTTAAGTAACAAACTGTGAACCAAAAGAGAATGAAGCCAAGAACCACTAACCCTTGTTGTGACTTAATTTTTTAACACTTCACAGGGATGAACATACATATTGGAAACATATTGAACATATGGGAAATGCAGAGCCCTATCATATAAAATGCAACTTGCCAACATACACCCACTTGGACTTTTTTATGCATCTCAGTTAAAATGAATCACACTTACACAAAATTATATTAACTGGAATATTTTGGTGCTGTCTTTCAGAATCCTGTTCTCTCAGTTCTTAGTGAACTGTGTGGCTGCAAGGCTCACCATAATCCTTTGCTGTGGCAGGATGAGAGAGGCAGAAAGGCCAACACTCCTTCCTCCAGCAGCCTGCTCCTGGCCCCTCTCTGCTGTGGCCATGAGACACTGCTGGAATGGTTGGTGGGATCACTGAGAAGAGGCATCTGAAGGTTTAATGTTGCATTTAAGGCATGGAGATGACAGGGGACCCCACAAACTGGCCCTACACCTGTTTATACACAGGGATAGCCTCAAGGATATATATGGAAGCAGGAGTCTTATTTACCTACTCCTCTCAAAACCAAAGTATTTACGGGGAGCTGCTCTTTTGTTTGTGTCCAAGCATTCGTCCAGGATGAGGAGGAAAACTCTGTCTACATGTCCTTCTGTTGAGAAGAACTATATTTCTAAAAGACAAGAGCTGCAGACTCACCAGGAGGTGGACATTTCTATACAGGATTTCTGTTTCATGAGAACAATTTTCTTTAGACCAATGCACCTGAAGAGCTCACCAGGCTACTGACATGGGCATTTATGCAATTTGGAAGACTAGCTATAGCTGAACCTTTATTAAATGTCTCAAGAGATATATAAATCTGGAATACTTCTCACACCAGCACTCAGACTTAACAGTTATTATGGTAACTACAAAACTGAATATGGAAAGGAAAAGAGTAGTTTAAACTCCTGAATATGTTTTGTAAAGGCTGAGTTACAGAAAAGCATGGCAGAACTCAAATGTACTTCGGCACACCCAAGCCCATGAAACGCTTCCCACCTTCACTTTAGAATACACAAGATTACAATTATCTCCTTTATAAACAGATTACTTTTGTTCAAAAAAAAATGCAACATATGGTTTCTGCAGCAAAAACTCTTTCTACAGAATACACCATTAACTGACTTATTTCTTTTACTTCAAATGATTCTGACTCAAAACCAGAACTGTAAAATAGTTCAGTGACTAGTTTCTTGTAATGCTAAGTAGAAGGGTTTGGGTTGGTCATTTTTCTTTCTCTCTATGTTAGAGTCTGTTGTGGCAAAAGTATTTCAGGTGTTCCAAATTAAATTTGTATTATTGCAAATACTAGTTTTTCTGCATTATTTTTTTCTTTTGCATATATTGACACACACTTAGATGAAGAAATTTGACCTTATTGATACGTTTCCCCATTCAATACATCTTTATCTTCTCCAATATATGGTTTTGGATTTTTCTTCTCTTTTGCACAATTGTCACTCAGAGTATAACTTCTGGAGTTACATTTTGTGTATTTTTCACTTCGCTTCCTTCTGAGTCAAGGAAATGTGGGTTTTCCAAAAGTTTAGTGCTTTCATTGCAAAATTGTTCTTTTCTATCTTGTGTGCCTGGACTTTTGAATAGATGTTTCTTCTGGTGCATTCCTAGAGCAGCTGCAGTCTTGCAAATTTTGGGGCACTGAAAGCAAGCATAACCTTTTCCATTATGTTCACGTACATGCCTTTGCTCATGGTTCCTTTTGGTCGAAAGATACAAGAAGCTCTGAAAGCAGAACTGGCAGTGGTAGCGTTTTTCTCCAGTATGAATTCTTTCATGTATTTTGAGTGTTTCATTTAAAGTGAATGCCTTATTACAGTATTGGCAGACAAAATCTTTGACACCCAGGTGAATACGTTCGTGTTTCTGTAGATTTCCAGGAACTGAGAAACATTTACCACAGGTTTTGCAAGTGTAGGGCTTTTCCCCAGTGTGACACCTCATATGCATTTTTAAAGTGGATGGACTTTGAAATTGTTTTTGGCATAACTCACAGATGTAAGGCTTAGAAGCAGCTACATGCAAGTGTACGTGTTCTTGAGCTTCTGCTGTGGAAGCCTGGTCTCTTTCACAGAGCTCACAATGAAGATTAGGCATTTCTGTGTTCTCCTCCTGGCTGACTGCCTTTTCCTCGGGAGCATTCCTGAGCTCATACTCTCGACTGCATGTGTTGTGGCTTTCCACACTGGTGTTCTTGCTTCCGTGCTTTTTCCTCCACTTGGTCTTTTTAATTTTTCTTAGCTGTTTGGATTTCTTTTTTGGTTTGTAATTATAATAAGGTCTCCAGGGTTTATCACTGGAGTCCTGGTCACTAACATCATCACACATTTCCGTCAGCTCCAGGCATTCTGAGCTGTAGAGTCTAGACGGACTTTTTTCTTTTACCTCCACTTCTGGTTCTTCAATGAGATTGGCTTGTTTGGACTCATGTTTGGATTTTCGGCCCCTTTTACAAAACAGCTTAGATCCTAATATATGTCTTTTTACAATGGCTTCATTACCGATTTTTACTGTTATCTGACAAAGAGGTGCGACATTGCTGTCAGCAGATGTTCCAGGTAACGCAGGCTTTGCAATGTATGTTTCAGTTTTACTGGACTCTTGGACAGTATTTGTAGTTTTGCTACATGAACCTCCAGATCCTGTCGTGTGCTGCGTATCCTCAGTTGCTTCTGCTCTGTTGTACAGCAGTGTTTTCTTTTTCTCCTTAATAGTTTTTGATTTTGTAATGCACTTCCCGTAATTATCCGACCCATACTTACAATCATCACTTACTGACTGACTGGGTAGGTTATTTGAACATTCTGTCTTACTGTTTTCTATGGAAGTGACTGTTTTACTGTGCATTATTACTGATGAAACTCTGCTACTGTGCATTATAACAGAGGGTGCAGAACTGCTGTAACTGATGACAGAGGTTGAATTTTCATTCGTGTTAGCTAAAGACACAACTGAAGAATCACACTCCTGCGAACCTGAGTCATTTGCAGTAGTAGAAACTCTTTTTTCAGCTGGGAAAAAGTCCCTCTGCAGATCAGAATTTAAGACACCTACTCCCCAAGAGGAAGAATTCTGAGTATTTGTGGAAGATGCTGTATCATTACAGGAAGATTTATCCAAGGCCAGGGTTCTGTTGTTTGACATTATACTATGTTGAAAATTCAGCGGTGGTAGCTCAGAGCTAAGAGAACTCGGAATGAAACAGTTACTAGAAGCATTTTCATTAGCCTGGGTACTTGTTGGAACATTTTCATAGGAAGAATTTCGATAGGATTTATAAGGCAGACGCCTGCATTTCATAGGTAAGAGCCGATACAGTTTGTACGGGTACATACTTGGTTTTAAACCACCATTGGCTGTCTTTTTATTTACTGACAGGCGATGGTCAATTGCATGGAAAGACTTCTGGTGATTTTTCAGTATATAGTAAGTCATGAAGGTCTCCAGACAGAAAATGCACTGGTAGCGCCTCTCTCCAGTGTGCCAGATCTCATGTCTGGTGCGGTACTCAGCTAACGCAAAGACTTTATTGCAGTAGTGACAAGGGTACGTTCTCCTCCAGGAATGCACATTTGCATGTCTTCGAAGGCTGGACAATGTGACATAACTACGCTTGCAAACAACACAAGTGTATAATATCTGCCCATCAACGACTTTAACCAAATGATCCGTTTCTGGTAAAGTGCAGTTTGCATTGGAACAATCAGTGATGCTGTTTTCAGACAACAGAGGCTCTGTGTTCGCATAGGAACTTCCATTCTGTCCCTCTGTAGCAGTACAGTTATCTGAAAAAGTTTGTTCATTTCCATTGTGAGCTGATAAGTTACTTGATCTCATGCAGACTTGTTCATGACTTTCCAGTATATTCAGATTTGCAAATTGTTTGCTGCAGTATTTGCATTTGAAAGTTTCCTGACGCTCTGAATGGAGCTGAAGGTGAGCAGTGAGTAACACCCGGTCATTGAATGATTTTGCACAACAGTTACAACTGTAAACAGGTGGAGTGGCAGTTGCCCCAGATGCAGAGACATTAGGAGAAGTGTTTTCCTCTTCTCTGGGTACACGCAAATCTCCTGCTTTATTTTGAGATTTTGGAAAGGAAGTAATTGTCTGATCAGTAACTGCTTCATGCTGGGCTTCTGCAGTGGTTACGGTAGAGGCTGGTACTTTTGCTACAGCCAAACCAGTACCCTGGGGCTTAAAGGCTGACTTAGGAGTACTACCAGCTTGTTTTCCCTGCTGAATGACTGGGGTGGCTTGGTGATTTTCATAGCGGTCCTCACCCACCTGGTATGAAGGGCTGCTATCCTGACCAACATAAGGTGCTCCCTGTGAAGTATCTCCCCCAGAAGAAACTGCATACGAGTGTTCAGCCAAGGTACTGGCTGGCTCAGCATCTTTGCACACATCGCTTCTGTCAAGGCTGATGTTGGGAGCTTGTATTGTCTCAGATACCTTTTTAAAGCTGGCCCTCAAATCAAGGGGAGAAAACAAATTGTTTTCTGTTTCAAAAATTGAGAATGCATTTGTAATTCGCGGTCCATTTGTCACAGCAGAATCCTCATGTCGCTTTTCATGTTTTTCCTCTTTGACAGTCCCTTTTTCACTAACACAGTAGGAATAGGGACAGGGGGAACTTGAAAAATTTACATCTGTAAGATCTTCTAGAAATGATATTCCCAGTTTTTTCCCTGCAGCTGCAA
This sequence comes from Horornis vulcanius, assembly GCA_013401035.1. Lineage (NCBI taxonomy): Eukaryota > Metazoa > Chordata > Aves > Passeriformes > Scotocercidae > Horornis > Horornis vulcanius. Next base: position 87,916 of record VZUA01002580.1, on the reverse strand, counting down.
GGTCCGTTACAGTTTCCTGCCTCTTAACAACTACTGTGGAACTGTAGATGTAATTCAATATCTCTGTAAACACTTCAGCTTTGAGATCATCTAACTCCAGTACATGGCCTGAAATACAGATAGTACGACTCCAAAAAATGTTTTTAAAGTAAAGGCTTGAAGCTGCCAGCACATTACTATGGGCTTTAAATTTGGTGTCTTCCACAATTATGGTGACATCGCATAAAATACCCCGAATGCGCTGTTCATTTAAAATGGAAAGTACAGTGTCACTGTGGAAGTCGTCCTTGAGATCCTTTGAATGGGACATGACTGTCATCTACAAGAGAAAAAAAGTAAATTAGAAGGCATTTTTCATCCATTTCAGTTACAGATTAAGTTTATAGTTCTATATTATTTTATATATATATATATTTCAACTAACTTTTAAAGTTTAAGAACGAGTAAAATTTTGTCATATTTCAGGTTTAAGTAATGTTACATTCTCTGGTGCCAACACTATTGCAGGATATGTCTGTCCAGATCAAGGAGGCAGGAGCACCAGAGGATCCCTCCCACTCCCTCCTGGCTTGCACCTGCTGTCCATCCTGTGCCTTTCACTGGGAATGGAGCCGAAGGCTTTTGCTCTGCCAGCGGGTGCAGCTGCTCAGGGTCAGCCCAAAGGACTCCCTGAAGCCTGGATGGAATTCCCCAGCGTACCACGGAGGGAGCTGGCACACCTGAAGGGGAAGGCTGCGTTGCTGAGGTTCTGTGCAGAGTGAGGACTTTGCTTTCTGGGTTGTTTGTCAGACACCGACTTCACAACACAGCTGCATCTGACCTCCCTACTAAGCTCATATTTAAATCACAGCAAGAGAGTCTCAGTTTCAGGATAAGGCTTTATAAGCAAATGAATGAAAAGGAACACCATTTGGTAGACAACAGTGTAGACACCTATAACACTGTTTATGTGAACAGATTTTTTTTTTGAATAGTTATTAAATTCACTCAATAATTTACACTACTTTAAAAATACTGAAAAGTACTGAAAAATAATAGAATAACAAGTAGAAAATATGAGGTTTTTTCTTCAGTTATAGTTTAGACTTAGTGTTCACACTTTATAATTAGATAGTGTGTTCTTAAATTCTTTCAAATAATAAGATTTAATTGCAATAATAAGTACCATTAAATAACTGCTAATATATAACAATGAGGTTTAATGCTGACAAAAACTATTTAGATTAGCCAGGATGTTATTATATGAATATACTGGTTAATTTCATTGAGGAAAAAAAATTACAAAATATGAATGAAAAATATTCTGAAAAAAATGGATTAATTTGCAAGCTGAATTTGAGTTTTGACAATTTTTGCCAACTGAATTTTCTATCTGGTGAAAATCTCTGTCTTCATCAGATGGTTCTTCTCAAATTCTGATCTGTACCACAAAATGAGGTTTGTTCCTTTTTTCCCCATGTCTGCTGGAGCAGTGTTTTGAACTACTACTGTCCATTTCTGACTTCAAGTCATGAAGAAATAGTTGTGCTAGTGGCACTTACCAATCACTACAGTAAAAAATCACACTTCTTAAAGACCCTTTTCTTTAAACTTGTGGAAGCAAAATGCACCTTAAAAAATATTACTGACAGAAATTTTGTAAGACAGGGTAAAATATTACAACACTCTAAGTTAGGATTTACATTCTGAACACTCCATCTGCTGTTCCAAACTTTAATTTTCAGCTTCAAAAATCTTATGATGACCTTTACCCTCAAATACTTTATGTTAGGAATGTCAATATATAAGATGGGTTTGATCCAAATGGCAAAATAAAGGTTTGACCCATATTCACTAGGCAAACAGCAATGGCCATTTAGAACACTGGCTGATTCACCCCAAAATATTGGAAAATAATCCCTTCTGGAAAATAGGGTCTGTATCACAAAGTAAAATAATGCAAGTCGTACACCCCTGCTCTAGCTCATCTAATTACACTTAGGACACTTTTATCACAAATCCACAAATAACTTCCCTGCAAATCAAATTACACAAAAAGCAGCAACAACTTTACTGTGAAGACAAACATACTGTGAACAAGACTCTAATTTGGTACATTACAGATGAAGCTTGGAAGTAAAATTTTTCCCTTGCAGCATGGCCACTCCTTCTATCAAGAAAGGTGTTGTCTATGCAAATAGTCAAAATTTCTAATAGACTTTGATGACTGAGAATTTTCAATGCACAGAATGCAGAACAAAACTGTGATTCACCTCTGATGTTTCTCATGATATGCTATGGATGTCAAGAAATTAGATCATCAGTAGAATGGTGATAGAAACATACAAGAACATTATTTTGATTATTTGATCACTCTCAGCAGCTGTAAACCTAGATGCAATGTTTTGTGCCTTGAAATCTTAAAATCATAAGTTTATGGTGGGTTTGTTTATGACACTAATTTGCCTTAAAATAAGGGCTATTTACTCATTTGGAATGGCAACGTGAAATTCACAGTGGTTAGATACAGTTATCTGCTTTGGTTGGGTATCTGAAAACCCAGATGTAACTGTAGATAGTTTCTGGCATATAGAGTCTACAGAAAGCATACTGACAGTTCTTTTCTTCCAGCAAGCAGCCACTATTCCATAATTGATTCCGTTTTCTCATTGACAATGTCTGAGATTACATCTGACTTGCTCATGTGATACGGTATTAGAAACCAACTGTCAGACATCAAAAACATTTCACAACAGGAGCTATTGATAGGGCTATTTCCTGAGTATAGGAAATAAATGATGTCAACTCTATCTGCCAGTGAACTGCCCCACAGGAACTTGCCTGTGCTTTTTCTGTTTCTTTACTGGAGACAGCTGGTTTTAGTTCAAAGACACATCATCTGACAGAGGGTTTGCTAAGGGTATCAGGCTGCTACTCCCATGCTGACAGGCATACGAACCCAAGTGGGTTTAGTATAAATCTTATTATTCAACTAATTATTTCAAAACTTATCTTCCTAAGGACAGAAGTGAGTATTTTAAATTTCTACTTGCCATGTATGTAGACTGCCAGCTTTTGCAGTCCTGGATAATTTGGTATGCTCAGTAAAATACTAAACTAGATTCCTTGTGTCAACATTCTAGAAATGATCGTTTTCTATCTGGTAATTTTATTTTTCCCTGTGTGCTAAACCATAAGCTAGATATCTCATTGGAAAGTTATACAGAAAAATTCCAGAGCAAATAATTTTCCAGAGCCAATACTTTTTTTTCATCTCAACCTACACATGCCTCAAATAGTCCACTAATTCATGTCTGTAATAATTCTCTACTGCCTTCTATTTCACCTGTCTTGCTTCCTGCATTTGTAAAAACATGTCTGAAATGCTATAAAATCAAAATGCCCTACCTGGCACACACATATAAATGGAGTATTTTAGGAATATTTTACATTCCATTTGCATTTCATACTGTAAAATGAAAACCTGCTCTTCATATTCCAAGGGAGCACTACCAAGAACCAAGATACATGGAGATCAAACTTTTCAGATGTGTTAACATTTAATATTTTTCATTAAAACACTGTAAAGTCCATTCAGAATGTAACTATTCTTCTGTATGATTTTTATTATAGAGTTATGGAAGAAATTATAGTTTTATTTGTAAATTTTTCCCAAAACATATAAAAATACCATTTGACCTGTTAAAGGGCAACAGAACTCCTCAGCCAACTNATTTTTTTTTTTTTTTTTTTACACAGATCTGTTAATTTCATACTTTTTACTCTCAATTCAGACATAAATAATTTCTTAGGAATCTGAACAGTACCTTTGCATCATTACCTAATGGTCTTTGGTACAACTATGAGTAACTTCAGGTTCAGAACAGCAGAATTTTTAATTGGGAGTTACAGTACTATTTGCTGATTTCCTGCAAAAACAGTAACAGATTTAACCTTAAAAGTTGTTGAATCACTTGGAGGAGATTTAAATATTCATCTGAAACTTAAGTATAATGGTCAGTAGGTTTATTAAATTATAACAATATCTTTTCTGACATCAACAGAACACCAAGACAACAGTCACAAATGAAAATAAGTAATATTAAAAGTTAATGCCAAGATCAGAGATTGGTGCATCCAAACACAAATTTGACTACTTATGCCTCACAGAGGACACTGCTAATTATAAAGAGAGAAGACAGCTCTACATGGACACAGCTGAGAGTAGAAGCTACTGTTAATTTTTATATTAACATTACTCTGAAGTCAACAAAGAGTTCACAAGAAGTTTTACTGACCCATGAATACGAAATACAATTTTTTTTTACTACCAAAGAGAACTATTACAATCTAGGAATATTCTTTTAACTTCTGCTAATCTTTTGAAATCCACTGCCAAATGAGTGTACCCCATTACATATGAGATTATTCTATTCCCCTTCAGTCAGCTAAATTTTAAAGACAAGCTAGTGGCATAACAAAAAATCTCCAAAGCATTAGGGGCAGTTGCTAGTATCTTGGCAAAATCAAAACCAGCAAGATAAAGGATGAACTGTAGTAAAAATTCTCCCTGTTTTCTTACTCCATAGATTTCTACTGGGATTTTAAAGTGCTAATATATTCTGGTACTAACTAACAGGACAGAAATATGTTCATTCCATAACTTCCTTATGCTCAGTTTCACCCCACTCTGTAAAAGTACTCTGAAGTCTCTGGTTTTTTTCCAGCCTGCCTCCCCAGCTGAGGAGGAACAACCACCTGTATCTAAGTCTCCTAAAAGGATGCTGGATTTGTCCTGGAGCCGAAATGGAGTCAGGCATCACCGACCAACAAAAACCCCCAAACGATTACAGACACACACCTCCACCCAGCTCTGATCCTTGCTTACCTGGCAACCTGCTCTCCAACCATCACTGCCACAGTGACTGCCCAATTTTTTATGGAATCATTTCACCAGTTCTACATTAGCAGCAGGGCTGCCTGGATCAGGGTACTGCAGCCTCCCTGCAACCTCGGGCATGCAGGGCCGTGTTCACGGTGTCTAATGATGTTAATGATGTCTAATGAGTTTCAATAGCTCGCAGGAGCAAGTAGCTTAATGCTCACCCTACAGAGCTACACGTTACTTCTTCAACTGCATTGAGAGACTTTCTCTTTGGACTCTCGCTACTCACATCCTTTCTTTCCCTGTTGCTATAGAAGAGCATTACTTTAAATGTTTTTTTTTTCAGCCTCGCGCTTTCCTCTTTAATTCAGACAGCTGGGGGGGCTGGGGTGAGGTGATGGTGTGATAAACAGAAATGATTCGTGCTAACTAAATCGTAATTATTTAGAAAATTATTGTAACAAAGCAATAAAGGAAATTAGTGTTATAAAGCAGATTGGGCCCCTTTGCAGATGATACATGTAAAAATAGGATACAGGATGTAGTTTTGAGATAAGTAATGTCTCAAAACAGAATTGACCTTGGGATGGACAAAGTTGGGACGGTTTCAAGTATAAGATCTGAAGTTATGGTTTTATCTATGAAATGCAAGGCTAATTTTTTGGAACATAATGCTTACTTACATAACACAACGCTTAGTACGCACGCGCAACCTGTAAGGTTATCCAGAGGACAACGAGGAAGACTGTGAGCCTTCATCTGAAAGACCACCAGGACAGAAGGCCCCTAGCAACAAGTGAAGCATGCGCCATGAAGTATAGTGACGTAGATTTTAGAATCAAAAATACGAGGAAATTTGTGGAAAACATTGATGAATAAGTATTAGCATATAGTATATAAGTTTAGTTTGAGTTGCTCTGTTTTGTATGTGAGAGCGTGAGAAGCCCTCCCCGTACCCCAGTTGGTTTTGCTTATGTTTTATCCAAACCTTAATCATACTTAATCATTACTGCCAAATATATATATACTTGAATATATTTACTAAATTGTATTCATTTATGCCAAAACGTTGCTCAATTAAATTGCTGCTAATTCAATAGAACTAGTCGTTTGACATAATTTATAACAATGGAATTTAGGCTAAGAGTATGTCAGCGTTAACAGACCTCTCATGCCCAGCGACGAACCATTCTTTCAGGGCTGGGACTCTTTCCCACTATTAGCATCCCGACCTCCATTCTCTCACTCCTCGCTTTACGCTTCCCACGACCTCTCCCACCGCCCAGCCCGAGCGGCCTCGGCAGCGCCTCGCTTGGACACGTAGAACGAGCCCATGCCCGGGCGCTCCGCGGCTGCTCCGTTCCCACCATC
>VZUA01002580.1:28266-57838 GCA_013401035.1 Horornis vulcanius | reverse complement strand
TTCCATGCTGATTCTGACAAAAGATGACATTTAGAAAGAACAATCAAAATGCTGAGCAGTAGAAGAGCCCAAAACAGGCAATCAGGACTAAAGGGGCTCGACCTCACACAATTGACCAGGCAGAGTCAGGCACAGAACACTTCTGTTTTGACCCTCTCCTTGTTCAATATGAACTGAAAGTAAACCCTGAGCCCAGGACCTTTGGATCTAGATTAATATTTTTTTGCTTTGTTTACTTATATAAGAAAGGTCTAAACAACCAGAGATCCATCTACATTGCCAGTTGCAGGATGTAATTGCAGTAGCACCTTAATACCTGAGCTAGTTTGGGTAGTGACAGAAAGGAAAATACACAATTGCTCGCTTCAGCCTAGGCCAATTATACAAATTCCTGGGATCCCAGACCCGGGGACTCACAGTAAAATCCCTAATCTTGGTGATCTCCCAGGTTTCCACAAACACTTCAAGCTGAAGCTGTGTCAGCCACTCTTCTCAACATGAGGTGTTTGTTCTTGATCCAGGTAAAGGGTTAAATCCAATCCTTCACGAACCAACCGCATCACTTTTGTTTGTCCTGGTTCACTGCCTTGCTGTGCAAACACTTGTGCTGGCACAGGAAAACCGGGTGGGAACAAATACCTGTGCCTGGGGAAGTGGTGTGACTGCCTCCTTTGGGAGGCAGCTCCTGGAAGAAGTGACAATACCTTTATTGTGCCTGCCACCTCTTAACACAGCCTTGTAATTCATTTCAACTGGTAGGGGACAGGCAGAGACCACACTGCTCTCAGTGCCTGGTCCTTGTCAAGGCTGGCTGCTCCCTAGGGACAGGGAGATAGATGGCAGCAAGCAGAGCAGGTGGCTCACCAGACACCCTCCTCCTGTCCTGAAGTAAGGGAGCAGGGCAGGCTAGGGGTGGTAGCCAGAGTCAAACCAGGCCATCAAGCAAATTCAAGACAATGAGGCAGGTCCAAGGTCAGGCTGAAAAGTCAGTCTGCAGGTTAGGGTCAGACACAGCTCTGTGACTGGTCTGTCATGCCAGAGCAGAACTGAGGTCAAGCCAGGAAGTGGTCCAGCCTTGTGATCCCCAGGCAGGAAAACAGCAACAGGAGAAAGCCAAGGTCAGTCCACAGGTCTGAGGCCAGAACATGCCCAGATCAACAGGACCTACATATATAGGCACAGGTAGAAATACATGGCTGTGTGGTAGACATAGGTACTGAATGTAAACAGAGTCTCTGGGCCCATGGGTAGGGCTGTGGGGGAGGCCAATAAAGGCTTATTAGTGTTATCAGAGTCCCAACAGTTCTACTTGTTCCTTGTGTCCCGTTCCTCCCACCCTCACTCTAGCTTAGTGCTTGTGAGGCTGCATGTGGAGTCAGACCAGCCCAGGAGGAAACCAATACTCTTTTGCTAAGGTTATTTCCCCACACTGCTGTGTGGAGGTGGCTGAGAATCAATAGATGGTGGTACATGTGGCAGTGTGGTCTAATTTGGGTCTCTGCCACTTGTGAAACTACACTCAGAGTCCTCTGGAATAGTATAGATATGAATTTTCAGATTGCAATTACCTCCTAATGTAAGAGCATTATTGCAAGTGTATAGCAAGTGTCACTGCTCACAAATATCATTATAGAATTAAATTCTTAATTTATATAGCTCTACTAGGTGATCTATATGCAGCTGGACTAGATGGTTGTTGTGGGTCCTTCCCAGCTGAAATATTCTGTCCTATAGAGACAGCTGTGGATATATTTGCCTACAAGTACTAGAAGACAGTCACTGTGTTTAAGAGCATAGTCTGGGCTAGAAACATTGAAATAAAGGAGAACCAGTCAGAAGGAAGAAGANTTTTTTTTTTTTTTTTTTTTAAATCAGAGCTTGTTTTTTCTTTCCACACTCTGTGTAATACCCCAGCAATGGAATGCAAATTAACATTCATGGGTTTTTTAAACAATAGCCTTTGTGTTGTGAACCACACTGACAAAACAGAACAATACAAAAAAAACATGATCAAAAAATCTTTTGCCAGCCATGTGCAACCAGTTTTGTTGGAAACATCTAACTGTGAGGGAATCTGTTTTGGAAAGTAATAATGTAAGTCCAACCTCTCTTTACTCAGTGGAGAATGTATTTCATTTTCTTCTCAAGCTGAATTTCAAACTGTTACATCATTGCAAATTCCATGAAATCAGTATGGTCCTGGGCTCTAGGTCTAGGCAGCCAGGCTGAGAAGATACAAGCAAGGGTATAACTCGATTTCCAGGATTTTTGTTATCAATGAAAAATGCACTGAAAAGCACAATGCTTCACTGTCAGAGACCTGACCCCTCACTGTTCTTGCAAATACAAATAACAGGATATATCACCTAAAGACTATTGCCTTTTGAGTTGAAGACACTGAGACAATATTCATGATACTTCATGCCAGCTTTACTTATGAGTAGGAACACTAAAAGGTAAAAATACATGTAAAAGCATGCTTTCTCCTGAAAAAATCTAAAATTTAGAAAACTAATCACATGATTGCAGTTACTGCTGGCAGATGTCAGTTCCTGTGGAATTTATCTGCTGCCCTATTAAACTGTGTAATCTCTGTTTAGGTCCAATCACTGTTTTCAACCCACATGTGAAAAATGTCCCAACCTATCTTTACATGTGGGCAGAACCACATTGAGAGATCTTTCTGGAGAGTGCTGAAAAGCTTTGCAGAACTGTAGAACATCTGTTATGAAGGTGTCACAAATGAGTGGTCCATTGGTATGTTGGCAGTGTTTGGCAGAGGTATTCCAAGTACAGCAAACTTGAGAGTTCGCCTGCTCCAAGTGTGTCCCACACTGGGGTAGAGGCTGGGTACAGCCTGCTGTGGTCCAGGGCAGCTCAAAGGGTATCACTAAGAACCACTGTTTATAGGGTTGCAGGAGTTGGCTTTAGTAATAGTAATTTTCCATCCTGGCCACAAATAGGGTCAGTGACTTTCTTTGAAAGTTTGATAATAAAAATGCTGTTCCACTCAAGTTGTTATTCAAGCCCAGAAAGTAACTTTTCAAGGCTATTCTTTGAAAAACAGGAGCTGACAGAATTTCTGATAGGCTCAAGAGGAGTTTAGTCTAGGTGCTGTTCATCAAGGCCGAGGCTTAACGGGTGTTTCTGAGACGATAGTGCGGCCCAAGGAGTGGGGGAGGATGCACCATCACAGAAGGCAACCTTGATGATGCACTCCAAGGTGTCTACATTTTCTGAGATGATAACCACCAGCAGCTGTCACCACTCTGAAATCCTCTGTGTAAATGATCAGAAGATATCCTCTCCATTAACAGTGGAGAATATACAAATTAACGAGCAATACCAATTATAATCCACTGAAGGGAGAAGGATCACCACAAAGACAATTGGTTTCTGTGTGTCTTTTCTACACAGCATGCAGTTCTCAGCTGCTTTAGCCTGTGGTTACTCACTATGGGTGAGCAGGTTGGCTGCTGCTGCTCTTTGAGGTTGTCTGCCACTATAAAATGGACCAATAGAGTCAGAAATTAGCTACATCCCTCATTAGCTTTTGCCTACTTCACAAAGATTCTACTGGCATTATCTCTTACTTTTATAAGGACAAGCTCTATTGTAGAAAAGGATTTGATGATTCTGGAATGTTTAGTGTCTTGTTAAATATAACATGCTGAGCATATTTGTTTGAGAAGGTCTGTGGTTGCCTTAGCTTATGGTCTATAATCATCTTACTATGATTAAACTGCATAAAATCCAGTATTATCTAAAGGTTTATCAACTGGAATTTAATTTAACTGCAAACTCTGCCTTCAAAAGATACCAAAATTACTATTGTTATAACAGCCACCATAAATCTGCATTAGTGACTGAACTTGACTGTCTGCTCCTGGGGCTGTAACCCCAAAAAAGCCATAGAAAGGAAAATCTGCAAACTGCTTCCTGACATCCAGAACCTAGGGCTTTTTGCCAGGACAACAAGTGCTTGTGAACAAGCCACTCAGGAGACCCCATCGATCACTCAATTTTTGTTACCAAAATTCTGTAGAGATGACTGTTTCCACCACTATTCAGGTTTCAGTTTGTGGTTATTCTAAATCTGGTGCTGTATTTGCAACGCAGTTAAGTGATACTCAGAACAAGCCATGTTACTCCAGTCTTCACATAGACAGCACTTTTTTCCACCTGTTAGCTTGGACTTTCCCCACCTCCCTGTACCAGGCCTTCTCTAGTCTCTCCTGCTCTGATTCAACATTGGGAATAACAGGGTAAAATAAGAAAAGCAGCAAGATTTATTTATGGTGAAAAAAAAAATAATTATTAAAAGTTGTTTTATTTTTCAATATTTGTCAGGAATAATTTTTAGGTACCATTGTTAATATGGAGCTGTGGTGTTACATAGCCTTTTTTCATATTTTTACATAGCAATTCAGTTATGTTGAAATGTGTTCATTTCTAGAAGACCTGTTCAGGAGTTGTGAATGTACAGATCAGACATCCTGTGTTGTTCCTGAAATCCTGTGACGTTTTCTTCACTGAGCTCTTGGTTTAAAGAGGCCCCGGAGCGGGCGGGAAGGCCCGGCCGAGCCGCCCAGCCCCCGGCCCCGCGCTGGCTGCGCAGCTCCAGGCAGCCGCAGCCCCGCGCAGGGCTCCGCTCGCACACAAGCCTCAGCAGAGTTGTTTCCCAAGTCACTACCTGCATACCATTCTCTCTGCTGTACTGCGACGCAGGAAACTTTTTTCCCCCATCGTATCTAAAATTCAGGGCTCATTCCAAAGTGAAACTCATTATCAGCGGGTTTTAGTTCTCAGTCTCTGTGCAAACTGTGCTGTACTTACGACAACGGTAACAAGCTAAAATAAAGGCCAAGCTGAAAACAGCGTATCTGCTGCCTGACCACAGAAGAAATCGGCAAGTGGTTGGGCTCATACTTCCTCTATTTTTTATTTTTTTTTTTGTACTTCAGGTTACAAAGAGGGATCTCATTGGCTCATCTAAACTCACTGCTAAATAAGCAGGTTTTTACACCTTTTTCAGCTGCTTGTTAGATATGCAAAAGTAATACCATGTACAGAAGGCCACTGCTTTCAGATTTAAATGTCACAAGTTTTGCATGTCAATAGGTAGTGAACGGTACAGTAATGCAGCAGTTACTGAAATTTTACCCTTAAGTACAATGTAACTTTTTTCTATTCGCAGCATTATGGGATAGGATTTGGGGATCCTATTAATAGGAAGTGTATTAGCATTTATTTAAAAATTATTTTTAGCTTCACAGATCTATACCAAAGCTAAAAGCAAACATACCCTGTAAAGTTAAACCTTAAAAGGCACGCAAACACCCGATTTGCTTTCCTTTAGTTTTATAGTCATTTAAGAGCTGACAATTCATTTTCTGGTGTACGTACTTATGAATGATCTCTTGGAGTTGACAGTGCTGGAAAAAAATTTCAATTAAAAATTATTCTAGTTTTTCAGATTCCTGTGTCTAGGTAACTGCTCTCAAAATAAATCCCCAAGGATTGAATTAGCTTCACCTTACTTCAAAAGGCAACCTCTAGACTTTCCAGAGCATACAGTGAATGTAAGGAAGCAAGAAGTGAAAAAATATGCATGCCCCTTCTTCAAGTACAGCAATTTTAGTGGTCCTACAGAAACAATGTATCAACATTGTTAGATCAAGAACTCATTGCTTTAAATACATAAACAAAAAGAATTTGTGTTCCTATTTTTTGACATATTTCAGAATTCAACAGTAAAAGGGACAAATGCACCAAAAAACTGTAGTTCACTAAAATCTTAACGAAACTTCATTGTTCTAAATGTAATGAGTAAAGAAAAGATAGTGTACATCTTTTCAGGTATTAAAAACTATTCTGAAACTTGATTCTGCAAGTTGATTTTGCATTTGGAAAGACTATTAAGTGGAACTTACTTTACTGCTGTTAGTTCCCTATCTAACAATAGTTACCTTTGAAGGGATTCCATTGTATTCTTTATATTCATAATTTTTGCTGCCAGTGAAAGTAGGTTTTCATTTCTTTTAAAATAAATTCTGTTTTACTTCATTTGGCAAACCTGCAGCATTCTCACATGCCAAGTCTGCCTTCTGCTTGATCTTGTTTCATAGCCAGCTTCGTAGTAGTAGGGTCATAATAACTAGGCTATGAAAATTGTTAAAGCAGTTCAACTTCCCTTAAGTTCCAGTCAGTGTCATAAAAACACTTTGTGAAGGAGTGTCCAGGACTTTCTTCTTCATTTTACAGTGCTGATGATCATAATTTCTTAGAAGGTGCAGTTAGAATTTTACATATAAGATCACTCACCTAACTCAGCCAACTAAATAGCTGCTGTGTCGTTAATGTTTGCCATGTGGTGAGTAATTGCACCAAATCTTTGTCTCTTGAATAGCTTGGTTTGCAGCTCTTTGTTTCACTGACCATAACCACAGGGTTAAAACACAGTGCAAATAACAAAGTAAGAAGGGCTATAAAATAGGGTTTTCATGGTGTCTTCCAACAGCTGTTATCAGAAGTAGCAAAAGGTGCAAACTCAGTTGCAGTCCATGAATAATGGTAGTTTTTCTGGGCTTTTTATTTTAGATATTTGAATGGCCATCATGTTTTCCTTCTCTGCAGAAGAGGCAGTAGTCAATTACAATGATGATTATATGAACTACAATTAAAACAATTCTAACTGCTCTGACAAAAGTAGCTCCAGGCAAAGCTGGCCACGAGGTTCTGTTTTGAGTGTGTCTTGAGGTGTTCCTTTTCTGCCTTCTGTAAGTAACAGGCAAACAGCTTTAAGCTTTGTTATAATCCAAGCACAAACGATGACTTGGTGTTTCACTGAGCACACCAGTGGTAAATACTGCAGAGATCAGCAGTATCTGCAGCAAGATACTGGTGAAGTGCCATCAAAGTAAGAGGTCTTCTGCCACTTGCTCCTTGTACTCCAAACATTGTCCATATTTCAAATTGTGTTCTCACATTAAGTACTTGTACTGTTTAAAAGATTGCAAGGTCACAGAAGAGGGAACAATAGAGCAGGTGATGGCACAGGAGAAAATACTGCACTTATTTCTTCATTTGAAAGCATTCTCAAACTATCTCTGGTATAAGCAACCTAAGAGAAATAACAATGTAATCATCTGTTTGAAGGAATGGTTTTTAGTACATTTTCTATATGCACTGATACTGAGCATTTTTCCTCAGATGAATTACTAAACATGTTCATGATCTTTAAAGGCAACTCCCAGATCCTATTAAAAAAAAGAAAAATCCAAAGGGATCATAATTTGTACAGTTAGCTTATGTTATTTCTTCCCACAACCATAAGCATGATTAGCAGATATTCACAATAAGACAAGCTTGCCTGCACCTAAGTAGCTGATTTTACTGTAACTGTTACATGTAATATATTGGTTTTCATGGCTGAAAGAATATCCTACCAGAACCTCTGAAGCATGTCCTTAATTTTCTCTATCTCTTTTTGACAGACAGTAAGGAAATGAAAAGTATCCTTATAATAAGGATTGTTTGTAAAGCTTTTTTGATAGGTAAATTGATTTACAGAGTCTCAGAATGAATATGGTTGGAAGGCACCACAGCAGTCATCTGGTCCCACCTCCCTGCACTACCAGGTTCATCCCAGAGCAGATGGCACAGAATTGCATCTGGACAGTTCTGCAATATCTCCAGTGAGGGAGACTCCACACCCTCTCTGGGCAATCTACTCCAGTGCATGGTCCCCTGCACAGTAAAGTTCTTCCTCATGTTCACATGGAGCTTGCTGGGTATCAGTTTCTGTCTGCTGCCTCTTGTGCTATTGCTCAGCACCACTGAGCAGAGCCTGGTCCTTCCTCAGAGCCTCCCTGCAGAGACTCGTGTGCGTTGGTGAGGTCTCCTCTGAGTCATCTCTTCTTGAGGCTGAGCAGGCCCAGCTCCCTCAGCCCTGCTCGGAAGAGAGATGCTCCCGTCCCCTCATCATCTTTGCAGCCTCTGCTGGACCTGCTCCAGAAGCTCCAGGTCTCTCTTGTGCTGAGGAGCCCAGAACTGGACACAGCACTCCAGATGTGCCTCACCAGTCAAGGGGCAGGATCACTTCCCTTGACTTGCTAGCAATGCTCTTCCTAGTGCACCCCATAATCTCACTGTCATCTTGGCCACAAGGGCTCATTGCTGGCTCATGGACAGTTTGTTGTCCAGCAGGACCCCCAAGTCCTTCTATGCAGAGCCACTTTCCAGCAGGTTGGCCCCCAGCTTTCTCGGTGCACCTCGGATCCCGCATTTGTCTTTGTTGAACATCAGATGTTCCTCTTCTGCCTTCCTCTTCATCTCTAACCTGTCAAGGTTCTTCTGAATGACTGCACAGCACTCTGGAGCATTGGCCATTCCTCCCAGATTTGTGTCATCAGTGAACTTGCTGAGGAAGCTTTTATCCAAGTCACTGATGAGTAAGTCAACAATACTGTCAATAAGTTAAATGATACTGGGCCCTGCATTGAACTTTGGGGGACACCACTAGGGCCAGGCCTCCATCTAGACCCTGTCCACTGATTACAACTGTCTGAGATCTGACATTTAACCAGTTCTCAATTCATTTGATACCACTTCTTGGGGCAAAGCAAGAACAAACAAATAAAGAGAATAAGCTGCTCACTGAGCCTTTCTGATGGTCCCTCAACTGGCAAGACGGTAGTGTGGAGAAATAAACTCGCAATGCAATAACCCTAATGTCTAAAATACATCAGCCTACAAAACCACTCTAGAATCTTTTACGAGTATTACATTTACTAGAAAAACAAAGTACATTCCTGATTGTATCTATCTAGCACTTAGTATGACATTATCTGTGCTGAATGTTTGCTTTCAAATATCCAAATAGATACCAGTTCTGACCATTATTTGAGGTAAAATTTTAGTCAGCAGGCTATGATTTTTCATTTAAAGACAAATTGACTTTGCCAGTTGTCACTAACAACTTAAAAAAACCCTCACATATTAAAAAAAACTAAGCATAAAATATTATGTGCACAAAATCTTTTGAACTATTCTATTGCAAGTATCAGTTCCTCACTGAAGTTTAGCTGTCTCAGAAACTTGTATTTCTGATATTTCAATGCCTCTCCAACATCTAGCATTTTCTTATTTTTATATAAATGCAGAATCTTTTAAATTAAGTCTTAAATGATGGGTCACTTGAGGTAACTTTCAATTTATTTTTATGTGATTTTCAGGTATCTTTAGATGCTTCCTGCATTTAGCTAAAGTACACATTACTGAGAAGACTTGAGAACAGAGACAAGCACCCCCCCAAAAAACCAAAAAAACCCCCAAACCAAAGAAGATATTTCAGAGGCAAGGAGGGTGCTTCAAATGATCTATAGAGTCTCAGGTTTGTCTGTGTGACCATCAATTAAGAGAGTACTTATGTACACAAATACTACATTTTAAGCACTTCCAAAGCAGTTGGGTAATTTCAGAGCATAAGTCCTTTTTTCAAAAGTCATACAACTGCCTTAGTGGAAGCTTTCACTTTGCTCACGGCCAGCTGTCACTCAGCTGTTAGCCATAGGCTTCCTCCTGACAAAGCTTCCAGGCTGCTTTGGAGAGCCCAGTGACCTCATTGTTATTACAACAAAGACCAGCCTGTGCTTGGCTGTTGGGTAACAGCAAGCCATAACACAGGTAGTACATAGAGTTTCTGTCTTAACAAAATCCTAGAGTAGATTTTCCATAGTTCACCTACAGTTATCTTCTTCCAGAATACTTCTGAATACAAACAGCATATGGATGGGGGAGAGTCAGCATCTCTTACTGACTCTGCATGGTTCAAGAAGGTGACATAGAGTCACCATAGAGTCTCACACAGAGTCACCAAGGGTCTCCATAGAAATATGTGGCATTTGGGCACATGGAGAAGAGATGAGCATTTAAAATTATTACATGGCCTGCAAAAAGTCTGTGGAAAAATACACAGTATAGGAAGTTTATTTTCATGGAAGTGTCAGGGACAGACATTGCATGTGCACAAGCTTTACATAAAAAGAGAAATATCAGTATTTTTCTTTTGTTTAAGCAAAAGGGGCCAGGGACTGCAGCTTCCCTCCAAGGGCCTGAATCACCACTTCCTGTCAACTTGTTAGCACTAACACATCACTTCAAAGTTACAGCTCCAAAGCTTCAAACTGCTTCACACAGGCCAGCTTCTGTTTGTACAGTGCAGTCGCTGAGCTGCAGTTCAGCAATGTCAGTGCTGGTGTCTGGAGCTATTTTTAAAGTGCACTGCATTGTCATGAATCAGCCTCTGGTCTCTGCTATAATCTGCTTAGCAAATGGCACATTTAGCTACTTCAGCCATTTTATATATATATATATATGCATGGCAGGCACTCAGTTTTCCATTTATTGTGCAGAATGATGAACTCATTGAACGGATGCATTAAATAAGCAGAAAACTGCATTGTTTTTGTTAAAATTCTCAGAATAGACATTGTAGAATTAAACCACTGAGTCCTGTGATTGTTAGGGGCCCTAGAAAGTCAATTTTATATGTGCATAAACAAGGAAAGATTTGCTTAGTTATTCATCTATCAGTTGGTCATTTCCTTTGTATGGTCAAAAGAAAACAGTGGTTAAAGGGTCTTCTCTGCAGTTTTAGATCTGTATGCTGATTTAGATCAGTCTGCAAGGCATGTGGTAAAATTTCAATTTATGAATTTTTACAGTTCTTGTAACAGAGACATGGGGCCTGTTCACACAAGTCTTTACCCACAACACATGGAAGTCTTCATCTTGCAGATTTTGCGATATTACAAAAGCTTAAAGAATGTTAACACTGAGTTTGATTTGTACATCAGCAATGTTTCTACATGGAGCTAAAGCTTCATTTTAAAGCCATGACAAAGTTCATTTGTAGTTTTAATTAGACTACATAGAAGTAAAATTCCTTCATTTTAGCATTTACACAAAATCATAACATATTAGTTGTATTATTTCAGGCATTGCCCATGGACACTACAATGATAATATACTGATAAATAAATTAGGAAAGGTTTAAAGGAAATCAAAATCAGATTACCACTCAAATATGTCTTATACTATCTTCTATCATTGCTACCTTCATTGACCTTCAAAACTCCAAACTAATTTTGACTAAATATATTTGGAAATATTTAATAATCTAAAAGCAGTATTTGGTCACTGTGGAAACAAGAGGATTTTTAATACTTAAATATTTAGTGGCTGAAGTGGTCTGGTAATCAAATCAAAAAGAATACAAACCCAGCAGAAGCAAACTCCCCCTGCTCAAGAGGGGCAGTCTGATCTGGCAGCCAGGACCTCGTGTTCACCAGCTGCTTGGGCTGTGTCCTGAAGTGTCCCTGTGTCAGGAGCTTGGGCAGCCCTTCCTGCAGCCAGGGCTGCTGCTGTGCGACATGAGGAGCTCCCCTTTCGGCAGTGGTGGCAGCTGGGACAGAACTGACTCCACACTGTCTGCTGACAGTGCCTAAAACCTGGCAGCTCTAAGGTGTCACACGCTTCAACCCCTTTGTGCTCCAGAACAATGAGGGTCTCCTTATTCTGACAGCCCCATCACATCTGGCAGTCCCGTATGGATGTCATGGGTAACTCACAGTGTTTTAAAAAGCACTGGAAGCCTCCATTTAGGAAATTGAATTTCATCCCAAATAACACTGCATGAGCAGCCTGCTGCTCTGATTCTGGCCTGGTTCTAACTGTAATCCTGAAATGAGAGAGACTTCAAACAAGGAAAAATGCAGATTACAATGTGAGATGCTAGGAAGGCATCACTTGCTAACAGGCCAGACTGATGTTCAGATAAGGTATTTCTAAACTGTCTGTAAAACCACAAAGCTGACTGAATCTATTCTGAAAAAACTCTCCACATGATGACAGAAAATTATGTGTAATTCTAGCTAAAAAAATGGACTCTCTTCCACAGAAGCCAAAGGGTACTGCTGGTTTCAACTGGACAGGAGTAGTTTAAGGCGGAGGTGTGGGAATCGATGCTGAATGCTTTCTATTCTGTTGCAGTTTTATTCAGTCATGAGAAAGAATGTTGTTAGGTATAAGTAAAATGTTAAGAAGATGGGACATATTCAAAAGTGTTTTGTTTTTGTACCAATAATCTATTCCCAAATTTAAGAAATATCATTTGGAGAAGTTTGACAATACAAAGAGTACATGGTAAACTTCAAGAAGAAGAATGAGGAACTAAAAATAATTCAGAAGTGGGAAAATTTTATAAGTTTGAAACTACTGAGGCAGTATTTAAAGACATATATGACTCAGATCTCAGGGTGCAGACTCACAGAATAATATCAAGAATAATTTAAAAATATATCTTGCAGAGTTTAAATATAAAAGTATATTTTCCATAAATAGTTTTTCTTACTACTGAGAATAATCTGGTGTATCCCCACTCTTTTGATGCTTAGCTACTGGGTCTAGTTTTATTCTTTGTAACACAAACTGTAGCTTAAATTCATCCCTTTACAGATAAGAGTTTCATGTAGGGAATACCCAGACTTTTATTTGGAAAAGAGAAATTTTAAAAACAGATAAAACATCAATTTCAGCAGTACACTCATGCCTATCAAACCCTGATAATTAAAGGAAAATTATATATCTTGACTGTATATTCAAAGAAAATTATCTTACCTTGTATTTTGTCTCTGTTCAAATTGGACAACTTTTTGCATGTTTCCTTCTCTGTGTTGCTAGAATATTGCTCATTGTAAAAGAAGAAGCAAGAGAAATTAAAGAGAAGCAAAAATAGAGAAGTTACTTGGAAACCAAAATGTCTAGAATGTTATTGCATATTTAGAATGTGAGTCCTTCTAGAGTCATTTACAGTTTTTTATGCCATCACAAACTCAAAAATGAATAGCAAGAGATATAAATATTTTAATAAAAACAATAACCTAACAGCTATCATAGATTTACTGTGGCCTAAAATTTTACAGAAAAACTAACAAATCTCAGCTCCCCTTACTTAGAATGTAATTCTACCAAATAATTAGTTGTGGTAAAGAGAATACCTGTTAATAGCCTAAGACATATTGTGCACAATTTAGCTGTTCTCATTCAGAGAACAGGGAACATATACAGTCATTTTCTTTTTGTTGTTGTTATTGGAAATGGTATTTTATCACTGTCAATATTCTTTGGGTTCTCAACATGTTTTCTATCATTCCTCTCTGAAATCATTACAAAAGTCCTTCTCCCATCCAGGTAGAATAGGAAAAAAAAGTAAGGTCTTTTGATATTTGTCTTATGGCATGAACTATATTAACTATTTAATTGCATGTAGGTCACGTCAGCTGTCCCTTCAGCCAACTTAAACAGCTCAAAGGCAAGGCTTCAAAGTTGTTTCAATTATTTTTAAGAAATTGCTAAAAATATTTCAGAAATAAAATATTTTAAAATGCTTTAATAATGGACTATTAGAAGCAGTATGAGAAATAGGGAATATAATAGCCCATGGGAAATAGATGGATTCTTACAAGGTCAATACTCAGTAAGTATAGACAAGCAAGATGAAGGGTGTGATTGAGAGAACGTTCCTCATTCTACATCAGTACTACCCATTCTCACTGCTTATTATTCAATTCTGCATCTGAGATTGAATCACTGCTGGTTTTATGGGGTCCTATGGTCTTCCAGGCCAGGGAGGGTGAAGAGAGCATCTTCTACATGCTGTAGAAATAAATATATATAAATAACTATGTAACTGAAAAACTAACTCACCTTTAATGAAAAATCATTCCTGGGACTCTTTTAATCACTTTCAAGAATGTCTAATGTACATTAATACTTATATAGTGAATTTTAACTGTGGAAACAAAACCTAAGTGGCCTGGAAAATGTGGGTGAAACAACCAAAAACCCTCCATATTTTTCATGCAAATTTTGGTCCCAAGCCTTAGGATGACAACAGTCTTTCCCCCAAACTAGCTGTCAATAACAATTCTGAACAGGTAGCTGCAAGCTGGTATCCTGGGTGGAAAACAGCAGCAACCAGGGGTATCTGCATCAGTACGTTTTGTATAATGACACAGGCACTGGGAAAAACGTGTCTCCCATCTTCTCTGACTTGTCCTTGAAAGCTCCTCCTTTGCTCCAACCACCAGAGATCAGCAGGCTGAATTTCCTTTGGCTGGTTCCTCGTGCTGAATGTACCTTGTGGCTGTCTCCATGCAGAAGCACCTGCTGAATCAGACTGACATTCGTACAACCCACTGCATTTTGTTGATACTTCTCAGACAGAGCTTGTGACTTCATAGGGGCTGCAGCATGCTTTCAGGAAGACCACAGGGGGCTTGCTGGCTCTGGGCTTTTTTGGTGGGGGATATAATTTTATGAAATTGGGGTAATAAAATTTTCTAGTGGATGGACAGGTAGAACACTGAGAAGCTATATTATTGCTACTTCTGAGGGAAAAAACAAGTAGACAATATACTGCTTATGACCAGCAGAGAGGATGGGGGCCCTGCTCTGTCATGTTGTTGTCCAACTGAAGATTCTCAGGGTACCATTACAACAAGCCAGGCTCTCTGGGGGACAGTGAGCTAAGACTGCAGAACTGGTAAGGAGAGTTGCAGCAACACACAGCCATCTTTTAGCTAACATCCTACAAACAGCAGCTACAACAGCAGATTAGTTAATGGCTCCATGCTGAGGCAGTGAGCAGGGCTCTCCACAGC
This sequence comes from Horornis vulcanius, assembly GCA_013401035.1. Classification (NCBI taxonomy): domain Eukaryota; kingdom Metazoa; phylum Chordata; class Aves; order Passeriformes; family Scotocercidae; genus Horornis; species Horornis vulcanius. The sequence continues at coordinate 43,112 of VZUA01002580.1, read as the reverse complement.
ACAGCGCATTTGGAGTGTGCAGTAATTGGGGTTTGGTAGGTGTGCGGCAAATTCAGGAAGTGCAATTTGCACCTCCTTGTGCCAGAAATGGAATGAGTCAGATCCTTGAAGCTTCAATTTCAGCTTTGCTGCTGCCTCCTCATTGTTCTGACTAATACAATGATTTCATGCCCAGCTAACTATGATAAAAGCCAGCTGCATGGCCTCTAGGTTAGAGCCAGCTCATGCTGGCGTCAAGGCTAAAAGACTCCCACAGATTTCAGGGGAGCAGTTGCAGGCCACTCCAGCTACCTATAAGCAAAATTATTAGCTGTACTAAGAAACACACAAATCAAGATACATTTAACAATACAACATACTGCATCAGAAGTCATTAGCATCTCAATACTTAGGTGTCAAATTTGAAACATCTGAGAGAGGCCAGAAGTTCAGAAAGAACAAAGCAGGTACGACTTCTAACATATTAAAACCCAAGAAACTTAAAGTAGGCAGCAACTTTAAATGCAAATCTAGCTCTCTAAACCTATGAAAAAAAGCCCTAGAAAAATGCACTGTGTGGTTTTGGTCCTAGATGTCCCCAATTACAGCATGTCCCAAATGCACTGTGCTGTGAAAAGTCCTGCTCACTGCTTTAGCACAAACTCATCTAACACCGCAGGATCAGGATTGTGTGTTAACTTGGTATGACTTTGGTCCTGGGCAATGGGCAATACTGAAACCTCTGCCTTTCGTGAGACATTATATATACACACTGGCACTTTTCATGGTCAGCGTACACATTTACAGAATACACACTTCTTTCCAATTTATTTAATTACTATAACTAAAGTATTTCAAAAACCATTTTTAACTAATGGGTAGGACTTTTTTCCTTCTTTTTATAAATTAACTTTAGTAATTTGTGGAGAACACTGAGGGTGAAATGACTTAATGTAACATTTGAAAGGTTTAGTAACAGTTTTATTTCCCTGTGTTCTTCCACTGGAACCACAACTTGGCAATGCATTTGATAACTGTTTTTCCTTCTGATCTTGTGTAAGCCAAAACCTTGGTCTGACAAATGATATTGTGAGAGCAGTTATCTAAAACTGCCTGGAGCTCTGGCAGAATCAGGCCAAGGGCCTTGATGCTAACCCTGCAAAAGGTAATGAGGGTTTGCAATCGGCTATTGGCAGAGTAAGATTAGATTTGGTTCTGTAAGGCTGTTGTAACTCCAGAAAATGAAGACCTTACCATTCAGTAGTGTTCCTAGTTAGTCCACAACATTTTTTCTCAAAAGGTGAGGATAAGGTCAGTGAGACCCAGAAGCTTTCTCCCCTCTCCAGAAGAACTGCAGAGGAAAGACCAGGGTAATTCGACACAGAGGTCAGACCTTGTATGTACTTGCTGTACAGTATTCTCTAGTCTCAGAATAGTGCAGCTGACAGCTAGGATCCCTCCTTTCTAACAGATGTCAGGTGTATTTCAGTAAATATCGAAACCATGGATAGCTTTCTGAGCCTGATGTGAAAACCAGAGATTCTAAGGTTTCCTGCATGCAATTTGTAACCTCCTTAGAGGCCCCGATTATCAGCCTTGCCTGCCTATCAAGCACTACTCGCTTTTTGGGTCAAAGAGGCATCAAAATGGGGTCAGAAGACGAGCTCATTATTTCCTGTCTTCTCAGCAGTCGGCTCCCAGTGTGTTTCTTGGCTCCTCTGTGACGAACATGGCATTGTTTGTGGAACAAAGTCTTATTTTAATGATTTGCAAAGTACTATGAATTGTGCATATTAAAGATACTCAGCAAGCATTAACAGCTGCTATTTGGTGCAGTAAAGTTTTATAGAATTTCAAGGATGTAGACTAATTATGTGTTGAACAATAAGCCCCCTTTATAGTGGGCTTACTTAAATAGCCCATCGAGACTTCAATAAATTGGCAGTAGCATGAGAGAAACTAATATAGGATTTAAAAATATTTTTAATCTAATTTGCTACATCTGAAGTAGCAATATTTTCAAATGGATCTTAGTTAAAGTACAAGAAATAACTATTAAAAAAACCCCAATGTATCCTTGTCAAATAATTAAACTTTCAGAACCCGTAAGCTGTCTGACACAGCGTGACCCGCTGCCACTGCGCTGCTGTCATTGCCGCCCCGCACCGCCCGGAGCGCCTGCCCGGTGTGTCACATCACATCAGCACCTGGCGTACCCTGCAGAGCTGCTGCTCCCGGCCGGCACCAAGGGTGGCCGAGGCTGTGCCCGCTTCCAGCTCCCGCACGGCCCGGGCGCGGCCGGGACGCGGCGCCTCCCGAGCAGCCCCGCCTGAGGCGGCCCGGCCGCTGCGCCACGGCGCCCCCTGGCGTGGAGGCTCCGCCATGGCGCCCCCGCTGGCCCCGCGCCCTGCGCGAGCACCGGCCCCAGGGCGGGATGGCGGAGAGCGCTGGGCCCGCAGCGCCCCCCCAGCGGCCCCACAGCGGCCCCGCAGCGGCCTCACGGGGAGCAGCGGCCCCACACCGGGATGGCGAGGGAAGGGGCTGCCAGAGGCGCTGGAACATTATTTTTTTTAGGGACAGTAAAACGTTGTGGTGACTGCTCCTTGCAGGAAGCCTCATTAAAACTAATTATAGCTCCTCATTACGGCTGCATTACATTTCTGTTAAGAGATACATTAAAAGATACAAAGTGGTGGAAATGTCGGGCCTTTAATAATATGAACTGAATAAACCTTTCCTTTTTGAATAGAACTTGAGAAGAGGGTCTGCAATATTTAACCTAAACTAAAAGACACTGCACCTTGTAGGCAGAAATCATCATCATCCCAGTGTCAGGAGTATGTTAACATTTTAGATCACAAACAAAATGTTCTTCTAAAATGGTGTTTTTAGAGGTTAACAATAATTTCCTTCCTTAACATATAATAAAGTTGTTATAAAATAATATTTGCATTCCCTGTTAAAGCAGCTCTGCAGATGACCAACTGATTTAGATTAGAGAACATTTACTAGTTTGTTTTTTCCATTACAGCCGCCGCAACAGCAGGACCAGCATCTCCAAAATCTGCCTGGGCAGCACCAGCCACTGGAGCTCGAATCCATTTTGAAACCAGGGCGAAGTGAACAGCTGGCTCGAATGAATGCCTGGGAGCCCACACCCTCACTCTCCCTCAAATAACAATGTTTTTTGCATTCTTATTACACTGAAACGAAAGCAATAAGCATTTGGGAAAACAACATCTACAGGCGGGTGTGTGGGTGGATATTGCGATGTTATCCTGTCCAGCAATCTCTTACTTCTCTGTCTCCATTTGATAACAAAAACAGTGACTGGACTAATGTCCCTTTCACACTTTGCTTCTCTGCTTTTTGTTCTCTGTCACCCTCCCTAAAACAACACAAACTAACTGAGCCGTTAAAATTTTGTCAGATTCCCGAGTCTGGGATGCATTTTTGCCAGCCTATCTCTATCTGGATGGAAGTGCAGAGCTGCTGCAGCAGCCACAAAAGCACACGAGGTCGTGTACATCCCTCTGTCTCCTCTCATGCTGCAGGAGAATTACAGCGATGGATAGGAGTCCATACGGACATTTCTGCCAGCTCTCTGTGTCATCTCTCAGCACACAGTTCCACCCCTCTCTCTAAGTTTCTGTGCTTCTTAAAGCAATTACAAGTGAAGTGACTCATTACAGCACAAGTCTTCGAGTCACTCCCCCATACAAGAAAATAAAAGCTCTCCCTCTTTTCTATGGGATCCACTTTCCACTGGTATTTGAGTGAGATGGTGGCTACCCAGACAGAACTGTCATCCAACACTTCTTCTCACGTAGCTTTTTACCCCTTAGTGAATTGGTAGGAACAACAAATACACAAACTGAAATGAAATGGAATTGGAATGCTCCCAGTGACACACAGTGCAAGGCAGTGACTTTCAGGTGAGAAAGTGCCTCTCCCTGAAAGATGAAGACTCTGAAGTTACCTACATGTGCATCCTCTTTCAGATTCCCTTGAGGTGGCAGCTTCCCTACCTACCTGTGTGAAGATTTATATGGCAACAGTGAAGGGAAAGAAAAGCACTGATAGAGAAAGTGAGATAACAAGAACACAAAGTAGAAAAAATATACTAAAAAGAAGCTCAGCAGCAGAGTTACAAATCAAACTTACCCCTGAAAACAGCAACAGGAACCTAGCCAAGAAACAATGGTCTTGGTATACTTAGGAAACTAGAGGTGGAATAATTAGAGGCACATCTTACTTAATTGGTAATACTTAAGAATTATTTTCTAGCATCCTAGTTATGGATTTAGTCCTGTAAATCTTTACTTGCATAAGAAGTTTGTATTTGCAATGAATACTAAATTCATGGAAGATGTTTATGCTGTTCTTTAAAAATCTGTTTGAGACTAAAACAAAGCAGTAGATTGTAGTATCTAATTATGAAAAAGAGAATACACATTGCATCCAAGTATTGTGGCACTCTCCTTCTTCTTTTAAGGTGAACGCCACAAATGCTAAAAACATTTGGATGAAACTAAAAAGTTTGTCATTTAGGTACGTGTTTTTTAAACTGAGGCTTAATCTGGCAAATACCAACAAGCAAGCTGCTCCTGTTCAACATAAGCACACTGTATTTTACTTCTGAGATTAAGAGTTATTTTTAATCTTTACTGATTTATTGTTGTTTCTAAAAGGGTCTAGATATATGTAAATATTTACATACGTAAGTCTTTTTCAATCCATAGAATTACTTTAAAAACAGTGCACTTGCAGAAAAATATTATTATGAAAATATATAATATCACAATGCTATTAATATAATACTTATTTTATACGTTGAATACAAATTATGATATATTCTTGTTCAGAAAAGCTTTCAAGCTCTGACGGCAATATTTGACGATTCACATATGGAAAAACGGAACGAAAACTATTTTACTATCCTCCACTAGAGGGAGAGAGAGCAGCTCTTGTTGCTGGGCAGATTCTGCAAACAGTTTCATTCTGCACCATTTAAAGCAATGATGTCAGGTTTGGGTGAGAAAAACCCCCGAGCATTTAGTCCATTACAATATCAAGTATGAAATAACTCCTAAAATACTAAAGGTCCGAAATCTAAAATTTCGTTGCTACTAGGTTATTTTCTGGAATCAATACCATGTTGATTTCTTTAGACATGGATGTTAACATATTTATTAAAACATCTGAAAAAATTAGCAAAAGTATCAGAAATTGTAATATTGAAAAAGTTACTAATCCGATAACAAAATAAAATTACCTATATTGTACTTTCCATTGTGTATTGGATGTGTAACATTCCTACAGGTACTGCACAGTTTTCACTGCTTCCTTAGAAATCAGAGCATGATTTCTTCCACCCAGCAGGTCACTATCTATCTCAGAAGCTCAAAGAAGTCTCACCTTCCCAAAGACAATTTGACAGTAACTGTTCAGACTGTCGATGCTTCCATTTCACCTAAACACCCTGGTGATCCAGTCTATGATATCCACACAAGTACCTGTCACTTTCAGTGCTCTGGACTCATGGTCCTGCTGGTTTGCAGTTTATGGTAGGGTAAGAAAACAAGTGCTGGTGTCTGTGTGCCCACAGACCGTGTGGGAACTGTCCCAGCCCACAGGAACATGGGACACTTGGTTTAGCTCAGAGTACTGAGCAGGACCAAACTTCTGATGCATTTGTAATGTCATTTGGAAAGTGGGCACAGGATGCCCAGTACCTGAAGGGCAGCCATGGATGGCACATAACTGAAACCTGAAATGTTACTTTCATTTAAAACACACTGCAGGAAGAGTAGAGAAGAAAGGCTGGGAGGAGTTAATATGTGAATTGTCAAAGCAATAATCTAGCACTGGAAGTTTAAGTGACCTTGAAAAGTTATAAATATTTCTTTATATACTGTGACAAGGATAAACTAAACACAAAGCAACAACTGTTCAGTTTGTGCCCGTATAGATTTCAAAGAAAGCCCTCTGTTTATGGTTCAAGAACAAAAACTTAACAAGGAAACAGAAACCAGGCCTTAATACAGTGTTTGAATTTAATTCTGAAGTTTATAAAATGCTCACAAATAAAAAATCCCATTAAATATATTTCTATTCTACAGTCCTGTTTGTATTCATTTAAGTTTTCTAAGGAACTGGAGGCAGTTTAATAATACATTCCTTTTCTCTATCTCTGTTTAGGGAAAACTATAGTTATTGACAGTATGAGCGCTATGCAGACAGAGATTGAAAAACTCCAACAAAACAAGCAAATGGTATTTTGGAACAGTTACTGAGAAGGAAGGAATGGCTCTATCTTAGACACATAATGGCAGCTTTTGTACAAATATTTCTGGCTGAGCTGTCACAGGGATCTCTGTTGCAGGATCTCTGGGGTTTTTTTGGCCTAATGGAGATCAGTCACACTCCAGCTCTCCAAAACAGCCCTTGCAGCTGTGGAGAGCACAACAGCAGCAGAGCACTGAGCACACCCTGGCAGCTTCATGCAACGTGAAAATCCCTGGTTCAGGTACTGCTGCAGATGACTTTATGAGATATAAGCCACTAATGGGCACACTGCAGTTTAGTTGTGAGCTGAGGAAGTCACCTGCTGTAACTTGGCTGAAATATTTACAGCTCTCAATTCAGTGGAGGACAGTGTATGTGTCTCCTTCTGTCTCTAATCGTTGTTTACCTGCTCTGTTCTCATGAATCATAACACCATTGCTGTTCCGCTGTTTAAAAAACATGTTTTCTGAAAATATATTGCTTTGGGATTTTACCCAAATCAAGTTATTAAAATGTTGTGTTAGGATTTCATGAAAGCTTTAATATTTCACAAACTGTTTATAAAGAAGTAATACTTTGGCAGTGGTGCTACAGCAAATAAAAAAGGAAACAGAAAGGGAAATCACACAGTTCAAATCAATCTCAGAAAAACTCAATATTTACAAGCACAAATGCTGTTTTATATTACGTTTTCAAAATGTTTACAGATTGGAAGAGTCTTTTGACCAAAATGTCTGTCAAGATAAGCATGAAGCTACATATATATTTTAAACTTTATGTGTAATTTGCAGCAAACTCAAATTTATTGGTTTGCACAAGACACATGCAAAACATTTACTTCATACTCACTGGAGTAAAACAAAAATTTAGAAAGCTACTGCACATAGATTAATACTGTGATTTGAGTGCCAGAAAATCAGACATAGCCTTGGTACCACTGAAATAAATACTTGAATTTATATTAACTAGTTCAGTGCTAATTTAACCTTGCTGGAATTTGCAGTTAATTTGGTATATTTGCAACAGGTGCAACCCACAACCAAGCTATGCACTGAGTGCTCTGAGATCTCTTACACGCCCAAGTCTGACCCAGAGGAAGTGACTGCAGTGCCAGTGTGAGTCATGCTGGAGGCCCCAAGTCCTCTCTCCTCACACGGTGCTTCAGATGTTCAGCCAACTGCAACCACACCCTTATGCTCACGTTTTAAACCAGAAAAGTGAGATATCACCGTGTGCAAAACATGTAAGTGCTACAATTGCACTTAGGACTAATAGGGTTTTTCTTGATAAGATAGTTTTGTTATTTTACCTTCTCAATACACAACTTTGATTGCTAACATAGAAAGCTGAAATTAAGGGAGTTTTATCACCTCTTCTTTTGTTTTGTGAACAAGTGTCAGTCGTCCTGTGCTGTGACTTCCTGAATTGGGGAAATAACTATAATGACTTGCAGAACACACATTTTCCTGTAGACGTCTTTGTCTGCAACACGGAAATGTAGGTTTGCTGTTGCTGCTGTCACTGAAGAACTTGAAAGTGTTTGGGTGGCAGCAGTTCAGTTCAGAAGCAGCAGCCACTGTACATACTCCTACCCATCCAATGTACCCTGCCAGCTCTTTAGGCTTCTTCTTCAACTCAGTATCCTGTTCCTACTCACTTCCTCCCTTCATTCTTATTGCACGTCTTGTGGCAGGTTGAACTGGGCTCCAGCCTCGCATGTGAGGCAAGACTCAGTTTTGCTGGGGGAACCTCTAATATAAATCTTGACAAGTCACTGATAAAATAGCCTCTCCACTCTGAGGCAGAACTCTGCAGTATCCCCAGCTGTTGAGAAACATCCTTTGGTTCTTTTAATGCAGTCCAGGAAACGTTCACATTTCTCACAGGATACAATTTAATTGAAAGAGGGTTGCCTTAGATTAAATACTACAAAGAAATTCTTCCCTGAGAGGGTGGTGAGGCACTGGCAGAGGCTGCCTAGATAGGCTGTGGCTGCACCACCCCTAGAAATGCTCAAGCCCAGGCTTGGGGCTTTGAGCAACCCGGTCTAGTGAATGGTGTTCCTAACCACAAGAGGGGGTTTGAAACTACACGATCTCTTANCAGGTACTGCTGCAGATGACTTTATGAGATATAAGCCACTAATGGGCACACTGCAGTTTAGTTGTGAGCTGAGGAAGTCACCTGCTGTAACTTGGCTGAAATATTTACAGCTCTCAATTCAGTGGAGGACAGTGTATGTGTCTCCTTCTGTCTCTAATCGTTGTTTACCTGCTCTGTTCTCATGAATCATAACACCATTGCTGTTCCGCTGTTTAAAAAACATGTTTTCTGAAAATATATTGCTTTGGGATTTTACCCAAATCAAGTTATTAAAATGTTGTGTTAGGATTTCATGAAAGCTTTAATATTTCACAAACTGTTTATAAAGAAGTAATACTTTGGCAGTGGTGCTACAGCAAATAAAAAAGGAAACAGAAAGGGAAATCACACAGTTCAAATCAATCTCAGAAAAACTCAATATTTACAAGCACAAATGCTGTTTTATATTACGTTTTCAAAATGTTTACAGATTGGAAGAGTCTTTTGACCAAAATGTCTGTCAAGATAAGCATGAAGCTACATATATATTTTAAACTTTATGTGTAATTTGCAGCAAACTCAAATTTATTGGTTTGCACAAGACACATGCAAAACATTTACTTCATACTCACTGGAGTAAAACAAAAATTTAGAAAGCTACTGCACATAGATTAATACTGTGATTTGAGTGCCAGAAAATCAGACATAGCCTTGGTACCACTGAAATAAATACTTGAATTTATATTAACTAGTTCAGTGCTAATTTAACCTTGCTGGAATTTGCAGTTAATTTGGTATATTTGCAACAGGTGCAACCCACAACCAAGCTATGCACTGAGTGCTCTGAGATCTCTTACACGCCCAAGTCTGACCCAGAGGAAGTGACTGCAGTGCCAGTGTGAGTCATGCTGGAGGCCCCAAGTCCTCTCTCCTCACACGGTGCTTCAGATGTTCAGCCAACTGCAACCACACCCTTATGCTCACGTTTTAAACCAGAAAAGTGAGATATCACCGTGTGCAAAACATGTAAGTGCTACAATTGCACTTAGGACTAATAGGGTTTTTCTTGATAAGATAGTTTTGTTATTTTACCTTCTCAATACACAACTTTGATTGCTAACATAGAAAGCTGAAATTAAGGGAGTTTTATCACCTCTTCTTTTGTTTTGTGAACAAGTGTCAGTCGTCCTGTGCTGTGACTTCCTGAATTGGGGAAATAACTATAATGACTTGCAGAACACACATTTTCCTGTAGACGTCTTTGTCTGCAACACGGAAATGTAGGTTTGCTGTTGCTGCTGTCACTGAAGAACTTGAAAGTGTTTGGGTGGCAGCAGTTCAGTTCAGAAGCAGCAGCCACTGTACATACTCCTACCCATCCAATGTACCCTGCCAGCTCTTTAGGCTTCTTCTTCAACTCAGTATCCTGTTCCTACTCACTTCCTCCCTTCATTCTTATTGCACGTCTTGTGGCAGGTTGAACTGGGCTCCAGCCTCGCATGTGAGGCAAGACTCAGTTTTGCTGGGGGAACCTCTAATATAAATCTTGACAAGTCACTGATAAAATAGCCTCTCCACTCTGAGGCAGAACTCTGCAGTATCCCCAGCTGTTGAGAAACATCCTTTGGTTCTTTTAATGCAGTCCAGGAAACGTTCACATTTCTCACAGGATACAATTTAATTGAAAGAGGGTTGCCTTAGATTAAATACTACAAAGAAATTCTTCCCTGAGAGGGTGGTGAGGCACTGGCAGAGGCTGCCTAGATAGGCTGTGGCTGCACCACCCCTAGAAATGCTCAAGCCCAGGCTTGGGGCTTTGAGCAACCCGGTCTAGTGAATGGTGTTCCTAACCACAAGAGGGGGTTTGAAACTACACGATCTCTTAGGTCCCTTCCAACAAAAACCATTCTATGGTTCTGCGCTGTTCTAAAGGATCTAAGGAAACTGGACAGGACCTCCTGTATCTGTAGCTGCTGTAATGCATCAGCTCTTGGAGAGAGAAGACAGAAGACAGAAAAGACAAGTAGTTATTCTCCAAATGGAACTCTCCATGCCAGCAATGATAAAAGTGTTGCTTTTCCCTCTACTTTTGAATTCCATTCCCATGGCCTGTCCTCAGTATTGGGTGAACTTGAAGATAGCAAATTAGTTCATTCTTTCCCATTTGAGTAAGACTCTGCTGCTGTCATGGAAGTAGGCGGGGGAATTGCTGAAAATGTTCATACTTGCTCAGAGTATTTTTTGATAATGCTGTTTTGTGGTGAATCCACCAAAGATACCAAGGATTCTCCGCAGACAGGCAGTGGAACAAGAAGAAAACATGCATTATTTCTTTTTGGCAGTCTGGCGTTACCAAAATGAAGAGAGAGCACAAGCTTTTAGGGTGTCATAAGAAAGCTGTACTACTGTGCAGTCTCTATGCCAAAATGATAATGTTGTTTTTCTTTTTTCCTTTTCACCCAGCACCAATGTAAAATGCCCTTGCAAATATACAGAACTCCTCAGTCACCCATGGAAGAAAGAGGAGGCAAAATCTATAAATACCATAAATTATCTTTCCTTTTAACAGTAACTGTGTAGCAAAGAATTGGCCAGGTAAATTGGTCTTTGTACTGGTTAAAAGTTCAGCAGTTCAATAAAACTGGGAGAAGGATTTTTTTTTTCTGTTCTGCCTCTTGGTGCTGCAGCAACCAAGCTCCTATTTCAAACCTTTCCTTCCTCATCAATCACTGCAGCACTACCACTTCATGGAAAGCAGGGTGGCAGCTTAATGAGAGCTTTAGGGAAGAGAGTGATCAGCACTACAGCAATAGTAGAGGAAAAGTGCTGGGAAGATAAATAGCACTTTATATTTTTATCAGTACACATTTTCAGAGGGCTGAATGGTCGGTGAGATCCACAGCACAGTTGCCCTTTTGAGAAATGGGAATTAAGCAAGTGAAGCTGAAGAATATGGTCTGAATGAACTGTGAGATGGGTTAAACCTGGATGGAATCCTGGGATTGAAGAATAGGAATCAATGGGGTGATGTTTAGTTGGTGACCAGTACAAGCAGAACACTCAGGGGTGAATACTGGTGCCAGAATTAATTGTTCATTACCTTGACTTTAACTTGGACAATTATATAGGATGCTCCTGCAGCAGATTTTCAGACAATACTAACTTAGAAGGGGTGATTTTCAAATCAAACAGAGGAGGTTCAGTTGAGAGGCCTTTGGGAAACTTAAAAACTGAGGCAACAGAAACCTTACAAAGTATGATGAGGAGTGCAAAGTGAACACATGGGGTTGAATAGTGCCAGGCACCAGCACAGGCTGCCAGAGCAGCAACAGCAGCTGAAGAGCATGTGGCTGTCACACTGGACACTAAGTTGAACACGAGCCAGCAGTATGTTTTCATTGTGAATAAAGTGAACCACAGTCTGAGCTACATTAGGAAGGGAGCACAGACAGCAGATGAACGGAAATTATTATCCCTCCATTTTTACTGAGTCCACCCCTGCGATAATGTGTCCTGTTTGGTGTTCTCCAGTTCAAGAAAGATGTCAAGAAACAGGAGAGGTGCATGCAGAGGGTTGATGAGATGGTAAATGGCCTGCAGCATACAACTTGTGAAGAGATTTAGAATAAGCTGCACTTGGTTTACTTGGCAGAGAAGAAAATAAGGGGATATCTGACAACAATCTAAAACTGCCCAAAGGGAAGTGGCAAAGATTATTGAGGTGGACTCTTCTCAGTAGTAGCAAATGGCAAAGCCAGAAGGAAAAGTCACAAGCTGAGTCCTTGGAGTTGTAGCTGGAGGCATGTGTTTTTGCACGGCTGGTGCTACACAGGAACATACTGCCCAGAAAGGCTGGCCAGCCTCCATCCTTGAAGGCTTTCAAGGGCAGCTGAAGCAAGGCCATGAGTGACCTGCGATACCACGGGTCACAGTCCTGCTTCAAGTGGAAGGCTGGGCAGGGTAGACCCCAGAGATCCCTTCCAACTACCACCTCTAGGACTATGCTGCCACAGTGCCCCGCAGACAGTAAGGAAGTTGAGACATCAATTCTTCCTACTTCTGCTTTCTTCCCTCTCTCTCTCCATTCCTCTTTCCCTCTAAGTTATATTATGATATCTAATTACCTTTATGTTTAAGAGACTAGTAAAACATCCTTCCTTTTCAGTTGGGGTTGCTCTGCTTGCCATCCAAGCATTTTACACAGTTAAGACTTCTAAGGCACCAGAATCTGTCAGACCTTGTTTACCTCTTATTTTACTGGATCAGGCACCTTCTTCTTCTTAACTAAAAACTGCAGACTTTTTTCTGATACCACAGGATTCTCCTCTCCATTCTTGCCAAATAGACTTTTTTCCTTACTGAACGTAATTTGTACTCTTGCTGTTAGACCTGCACAGTTTAATGGTTACAATTAGGTAGATCCACACATACTCATCTTCCCAAAGGACAACATAAATCCAAGACTATAGCCCAGAACCACTGTGTTATATGAACCAAAACTGCTGAAGCAGTATGACACAGCTGAGTGAATTCTCCATCAGATCAAATCTCTGTTGGCACAAGGATTTAGGCACATAGGCAGCATCTCAGGTACTGGAGGCATTGGGTTAACAGCCAGTCAATTCTGTTTCTGTGGCAGATTTAATAAAAGATGTTAGCATGTTAGATAATTCATAAATCCAAGTGTTTGTGTCTCAAACTTGAATAATAACACTAGTCAACAAGCAGCAAATTTCAAGTGCCAAGCCCCTAGCATTAAGCCTTTTAAGAAACCAGGCTCCAGTCAAAAAGCTAATACCAAGTTATAAATTAAATTCTGAGATACCAGTGCCCAAACACTGTTGGGCAAGGTATTACTGTAAAAGATGAAATAACCAGGGAACATGTGTACTGTAGAATAACACACATTTGCAATGCACTATCAGTCTTTTAAAATCGAAATCTAGTTTTATTTATGAAGGAGACATAAATAAACCCAATCACAAGTCTCTGACACTAATCTAATTATTTATTCTGCAAAAAGATTTCTTTTTGAAGATTACAATGCAAAGTAATGTAAGTTTTATGTAAAGACTGAAGCCCTAGCAATAGTTCATAGTCTGCCACACACTTGAACCCAACCCAGACAGAAGTGTTTCATATTGATATATTTGATAAATTACATCCATAATGGAACAGCTCTTTTTTTTTTTTTAACAAAAAACCAGATCATACTTGCGTTAGTCAGTAGATAGAGGAAAGAGTCAAGTAAAAATGTAGAAAAAATATTTTAAAAGCCCCAAATNCAGATCATACTTGCATTAGTCAGTAGATAGAGGAAAGAGTCAAGTAAAAATGTAGAAAAAATATTTTAAAAGCCCCAAATTCACAATTTTGACCCTCTTCAGACCCTTTCTTCTCTAACAGATTCATATGCCATGTTTTGCACATAGGCTGTATGTGTAGCACCATTAAAACATTCCTGTTGGGCTGTCCTCATTTTGTCTGCTTTCAAGATACTTCTTTTGTCTTCTTGAACAGCCTTCATTTATACTACTCAGTGCACTGCTAGGACATCAAGAATCTCTGAGAATGAAAGTTACATGTGGTGGCATACAGCCACCTTAGCCTGGTATATTCACTGCAAAGAGAGCGACAAATTCCAGAATATAAACCTCATTAGTCAGGTTACTTAGGTCCAACTGAGGAGTGTATACTGGTCTGAAAAAGTAATATATTTTTGCAGCTCTTCTCCCAAAGGTGGAATATTTTCGAAACTTATTTATTGTGCAAATAAGATACCGTACAGTGAAACTTCCCAAGCTGCATTGTCAGGGTGGTTTGGATACATAAATTCAACCAGCCACTCTGAAATAAACATATTCAACGGCCGTTAAAATCTCGATACTGGCTGATTTTAGTGGATCATATCCTCCAGCTCTCTGGGATGTAAATTTCCGGCCATAACCTGTGCAGCAATAAACTTCATTCAGCCACAAGAGTGTGCATGTGAGAGGATTGCAAATCTGCTCTGCCAAACCAGAATTAGCCGGTATCGCAGGAATGAAAGAGCGTGGAGATTTGAAATTGCAGAGAATGGAGACAAGGCTGTGCAGAGGACGAGCTGCCCGGGGGGCAGGCGTCCCCAGATCGGTGCCGCACTCCTATGGAAAATAAGCCCCAGGGCGGCGAGGAGGGGCGAGGCTGAGCTGGCGCGGGCGCTGAGCGGAGCCGGGCGCAGGTGGACACCGGAGCCCGCAGCAGCCCCCGGGGTCCCGGGACGCGGAGCAGCGCCGCGGGTTGGGCTGATAGCGGCACTGGGCGCCGAGGCGCACAGGGACGGCGGCGCTGGCGGAGCCCGACGCGGTGAGTGAGTACCTCGGGCGGAGGCGGGAGCCACCACACGGCAGCGGCACTGCCACCGGCACAGGCACCGGAGCGGGAGGGGAACGCGGAGCGCCCGCACCGCCTGCGGCAGAGGCGCGCTGGGCTGGGCTGAGCTGTGCGGGGCTGGGCTG